>BLKR01005325.1:0-83255 GCA_011170035.1 Teleogryllus occipitalis
AGCAAGTCGGACGCTAAGATCTTTGCCAGATATTAATGTAGAGAAATTTTGTATATCTCAATATATATATATATATATATATATATATATATATATATATATATATATATATTTATATTTGAAAAGCAATGTGACTCCCTTCTGAAGAACTATCAGTCAAACAACCTTTGAGCATTGAATTTTAATGTTTGAAATACTCGTAATATTCCTGAATTGTGGGAAGAAGGGCATGCAAGCCACGAGCAAATGTGGTTCCAAACATTTCAATCGTTTGCACAGTAATTTTGTATTATTTTGTAAAAATGTGAACAATTTCTGAATTAGCCAGCCTTCTCTTCGGCTTGACGTATTAGAGCAAACAACTATAAGGGAATGACTTTTTTGATTTAAAAAAGAGTAAAAATGGAGAAGAAACATACCAACTCTCAGAAGAAGAAACGTATTAAGGTGTTATTGTAACTTCTTGCTCACCTCATGTCTCAGGAGATTGTCTTCACTGCTTAATAAAAGGGCGTGTACAAGAGGAGAGGATTTTTCTGCCTGAAACAAATGATAGAAAACAATTGTAAAAATATGGACCTTGCATAGTAGAGATATACAGTAGAAATAATTTTAGTGAAATACTAGTACCACCAAGCTACGAACCATGTGAGTTTTTAAATCGGTCTTTAAGATGGGAAGATTGAATGATGGAATCGATAATATGATGTATGCTTACGTACCATAGTAATCAATAGTACAATTACGTCAGCAATTTTGATCAATTAGATACAAAATATAGTTTTAAACCATTGTGAATAACATTTAGGCATGTATAATATTTAAGTTCCGTACATATTAGGTGTTAAGTGTATTAAGAAGAACCAGCCGGACTCAAGGGAACATTCTACACTTTGTAAAACAGCTTCCCACTGGTACTCAACTTCGAGCGGCCAAACACCAACTGAACTGTGAATGATTACTTTCTAATATTACTAAGCATTTTATCAACAGAAAAAGACTTAGAGTTGTGCAATTTAATTGCTCACAATATCAAATAGTTTTTATTTTACGTAACTTTCGGTAGTCTGCACGTTTCTGACCACCCGCGCTAAGAGCTAAACCTTCAAAAAAGAAACAGAAGGTTATAGTTATTTACGATATGTGTATAGCATTTGATTGCAATACGAGATTGGAAAATTGGAATATCGCACAACGTTTTATCCATTTTTAAAAAAATTGTTAGATTTAATGTGAAATTTCGTCCTACGCCTTCATTTAGAATTCATATTTTTCCTCCTGTAAGTTGCGACTGTTCTCAACAAGGGCAACAATTGAAACACACTTGGTGTATACTTTTCGACATTAGTGAATATAGTACTGATCAGGAAATAGAAATAGGAAATGCCGATATGAAACATTCTTACCCAACAAATCAAGAAAGAAATATGAGCGTGGGTATTTAATTTTTTTAAATTGGTGTTTAAAAGAAAAGTTTATTCCATATCGGAAACAGTTTTGATTGCTTACTTTTGTGGCAAGTCAGAGGAGATACCAAGTAGTCTTTGGACTCACTACTCTATATTAAAGACTACAATATCACTTAATGACAATATTGATACCAGTAAGTATATGCAGCATTTATAAAATGGAAAAGTGAAGGATTCAAAACAAATAAGTCCCAAATATTTTGAACAGGAGAGTGGAAAAAGTAGGCCAATACTTTGCCACACTAGGGCGATAAAGTACTTCATTACGAAACTGATTTCAATGGCATAATGTTTGACTTTACCTAAACAAAGTGGATTAAAATATCACAATTTGCAGACTTTAGACTAAGCCAAGTAATATAATCCGGACCCTTAGATCCCCAAACTGGGATTTAAGGGCCTGGAATGCATTGCTTAGGAGATACGAAAGATTGGAACGTGTGTCGGACATACGTCACGGATTGTGTGTTGGCCTGTAGATTTCATCGAAGAAACATATACAAAATTCTACATCTATCATTTAAAATCTGTTTGATTCACCCCTAAGGCGTTATTAAGATCACAGCAGTAGCGTATTTACGAGGTTTTATGACCTCAACTAATAAATCGTACAAATTTTTCATTTTTCTTTAGTGTATTATTTATATAAATGAAATGATCAAGATTTGTTATAAAATGTGTGTAGGTAATTTTATTTGTATTGTGTTCGCGCATTTAGAGACTAGTTTTATTTGTTTGATTTTATTTCATTGCGATTAAATGTATAGTCATTCAATGTGTTTCCATTTCAAAGTTATACCTCGCTGAATATTTGAAAATAAAACGTGTTTTTCACAACTGAAGCATACTCTAATACTTAAAAGCACTTTTTCAATTCTATTAATTGTTTTTAAATCATAGAAACTCAATGACTCCTTATTTGGGTTACAGAATGAGTTAAAAATATACTTCTCTTCAACCCTAATCTCACTCAGTGAAACGTGTCTCCGAGACTTTTGTTGTTGTCTTTTTTACATCGTGTCAAAATCATTTCCTCGTGTTATGCCTTTAAATTTTAGCTCTTACAATACCCGTTTTACATCCAGGAAGGTCAGAAATAAGAGTTTAATAGGGTTTAAGTTTTAATTAATAACTCCTTGAATTACATTTTCCATTTCTACCTTCAGTTCAAATCTTTCAACAGCGATGGGCGCAAAAGGGGATCTTCGGTTCTGACTGGTGTATACCTGCCTCCCGGGATTATTTTTGTGGATGTGCCCTTGATCCCATAGAGTGTTTGCTAGAGCGCGTTAGAACGCGTCACATGCTTCGCTGCCTCCCTCCTTTGCCCCTTCTGCCCCCTTGCCCCCCGCCTCCCCGCTCCTCTGCCAATTCCACCACCACTGTTCAGTCCGCACCCTCCGCTCCTTTGTCGCCTCCGCCCCTGTCCACTCCCCACCCCCACCCTTCCGTTCCCTCCCACCCCCTTGCGTCGCGCCGTCCGTCAGCAGGGATGGGGCAGCGCAAACACGCTTATCGAGATAGGCTCTCCGACTTCTCACCTTTACTTGCGATGATGGGGGGCGCACTAACTTCCAGATGCAATGAGAAAGTACAAGTGATTGAGTGATTGACTAGTGATTCCGGGCGCGTCAACTGATAAGGTCATTCGTTCAGTAAGTGTAGTGCATGTTTTCCTCGGGAGGTGACGGTGATCTTCCACTGCTCGATGGCGAGATCCGGTGCCGACCTACCTGTCCGCTACTGGGGTTTTCCCTAACCAGGTATCTCCCTCCAGCCGGGAACGTGCCCAGACGGGACATGCTCTAAGCTCCCAACCGGTCTTTCGTCATATGTGGTATTGTAGTGCATGTTAGTGCAAGGGTGCGTGTAAATAGTGAGGAGGCTAGGACAAGGAAGAGGAAGGACAGATCGCACGCGGTCCGTGGCCCGTTTGGTAGGGTACTGCTCCGGCTTTCGCCTGGTGTTCATCGGAGAAACGACGGAAAACTACCGATCTAATCAGCCGACCGCTAGAATTCTTCTCCCTGCAGCTCCTAAATTCGACATAGCTATCAAAGTTTTGTGGAATGTCCTGCCACCGACGGGACTCAAACCTCGAACCTCCTGGTCGGAGAAAGCACAGAAGATTGTCTGGCAATAGAGGGATATTGGACGTACGATATTTCACCTTTTTTGGATTTAGTTGCACTCCTTGCATACAGGATGAGCTGTATCCTAGTTTATATTTTATTTTTAATCCTGTTTCATTTGTCTCAAATTAGGGTGGTATCAACCATTCAAATATATACATTTCTTCACTTACATTTAATATTTTACATCTCTTCTACGTTTAAAAATAATTCTATAACTTATCACTTTTCGAGATGATAAGATCAGATTCGTCACAAATTAATTTTTGAGCATCAATCTTCCGTCACGAGAATCAAGTACTACAATGAAAAGAGTAGTGCATTCATTCTACTTCTGTTGTATTAGTGCAGACTAACTTCGTTGTATTGGATTATTGATGAGGCTGTATTGGCATTCCAAGAAATAAAATATTTTCTTGCTTAACATTATTTACATGATAAGGAACATTCGATAACTTAGCCGTCATCTTTAGATCTACTTGCTGAGATTATTGAAATATTCTGGTTCCCAGACCGCAGATATGAAAATTATAGCTACGCCATCCAAACTGTTCTTTATTTTTTTTTATTTATTCAAGCTTGTCTTTTAGGATAGGGAAGAAAAGTGGACGCCAATGGGTTAAATGCCAAGGTCATTAGGTAACTGTACGTTAGCTATGTACCAGGGAGATTTTATGATAATGAGTAGAAATCTATTTTGGAAAATTTGCAGTTTATTGATATTTGTTTTGGCTGCAGCAGTCCAGACTAAAGAAGCACATGAGAATATGGGACGAATCATTGACTTATCGAGATGAATAGCAACGTGTAGTTGTAATGGGTACGATTGTTTTAGAATAGGATATTACTGATGGACTCTACTAGTGGCTAGTGCTATCCGGTGTTGGATATTTTGTCGCTATGTAAGTCTTTTATCAAACAAAATACCCCCCCCCCCCAATTCTCTTCTTGTGGCGATTCAGCGCCTTTTTCGCTCGTGTGACAATTTAAAATGTCTGTAGCCTGAACGCGTTGCATACTTAGTGGCTGGGTATGAAATATGAATATGTAAATACTTTTGGAAAACTGCGTATTCCTGTTTTTTATGAATCCTGCATTTACTGCGTCAAAACGCGCCATGGTCATAAGGTTTGCTGGCTTCAAATGTTCGAAGGTTTGCATCGTCTTTTGTGAAGATGCGCAGTTGGTGTGTCGTAATGAAGACTTGTACGACCGAAAAGAATATTATTTGGCTAGTTATTGTAAATAGTGCTAACGTTCCGGCCTCCGATAGAGGAGGAAAAAATGTTATTTAGACATATGTTATTTAGCCCATGTCTCAAACAGTGAGTACAAACTGGAACGCATATTCCCTAAAGGGTAAATATTTTTGAGATTTAGCGAACAGCACAACAAGGAATTAAAATCTCGGACTTTTGTTGAAGATACTAAACAAGTATTCTCAACCTTGTGATTATAAAAGGATGCGAATTTTTTTTTGCCAGGACAACACGAAAGGAAATGAGTTGTTCAAGGTACCCTCTCCCTCAGAAAAAATGTCGTTCAAAATTCTATCTTCCACACCGCGCCGACAAACTTGGACACCCCTCGGCCTGGGGGAGGGCAGGGGGAGGGACGCGTTGACCAATCGCTAGCAGGTAGAACCACAGTTGTCTGTGATTGGTGCAACATCCCAAGAGGCAGAAAGAACGCTGTCTCAGGGGGAGGGGGCTTGTTCGTTTACGTACGAGACGGAAATATCGTCATATTTCCCTGCCGAAGGAGATAGTTTGCCTGCGCGTACGCCAAGACGAAAAAAATATTTCTAAGCGAGGTTTTCCGTCCAGAATGATTGTCTATAAACCAGTAAATATTTATCATTTTAGCAACAATTATTCTAACTTTTAGTAATCGATTTGTAACTCCTGACAAACTGCTATTTTGAGATATTCATTTCAGGCACAATTTGCGGAGCCTTCCCGGCCGTTCTAACGCATATTTCGAATTTGTTTATAAAATTATAAATTGTTGCAAAATTGTTAATTCGCTGTTTTTGGTTCTGGGACATCGGGAGACTCTCCCCACTTTAGATTTGCAAAATTTGGAAATTGTTTATAAATTTGCAATTGTTGCAAATTTTTTTATTGTCTAATCTGAATGGCGTTTAAATGTGATGCAAAATTCCGGAATCCGTTCGGTGCTATTATATCTCGTTCTCGAGATATATGTAATTGTTTATAGGAAATTAACATCTTAGTAGACCCCATTTGTTTGCGCTTAATTCATTCGCGCTAGCAGAATAGCGTGGGATGGGCATACTGAAAAAACAGTTCTCCAATGCCGCGCTTTTGCCTGCCACATACGCTTAAAATGCACTTGCTTGTAAACAAATTCTGTGGCCAATTTAATTATGCTAAATTCGTATTTTTACGGCGAGTATGAGCATAACTTTTATTTGGTTTTATATTCTCTTTTAAGTCCTACAATTTGCAAGTCGATATATTTATCAAATAGGAAAGAAATTGATTATAAAAAAATATTTTTCAAGGTGCATTACGCCCAAACAATTGTTTCTGTTTTTCTATCAAAGGGATGTTGAGCAACCGAATAACTGTATTATTAATTTTTTTAAGTCCCCTGTTAACACCGAGAGTCAGAAACTATTTGTTCCTCTTGTTTAACCATTACCATTAAAAAATAGGGAAACATATTGCTTAGCTGTTTGCTATAAACTGCACTGGATTGGATGAATGTAGTGTTAAGGTTTTCAAATACAGAAATATTCAATTTTGTGTTTTGAAAGATCACATGAGTAGAATCACACATCACAATATTTACACAAGTATAGAAATTTCTAAATAAACGTATATAAACTTTAAGTTAATATTTTCAATTCAATTTATCATTCCTTTCTAAAACTGTTAATTTGATGATTTCACTGTATAATATTCAAATCAGAGCTTTATGTGCTAAATCTACGCATTGTTAATACATATTTTTAAACAACATTAATATATTTAATATACATTTAAAAGGTTTTTAGATTGGCGAACGTTTCAATGAAATTTCATGAATTCCTAAATGCTTGAAAATAAATACTTGTAAAATTAAATTATTGTAGCGTGTAAAAATATAACAAACTCACGTATTTGGTAAAACGAGTTGATATTACTAAAAGAAAGCAAAACAGATGTTATAACAATTCAAGGAGATTTAGCTTTTGTTTACAGTTTAGTAAATATTAATGATCTAGCATTTCCCAGTGAAAATACATAGAACGAACTTGGTGGTCAAGTGATATGACCTTCCCAACACAGACTACATTTCAGTATTGTCAGAGTTCGAAGGTGGTTTGATGGCCGCCATTCTACGAATCTATCAAAGCCTTGAATTTTGCACGACCGTCTGTACAGGGAGAACGTAGCGGTTTATTAAACGGAAACGGGCCATTCGAGGTATCTAATGTGCACTCTTTGAAAACGTTTAACCATTATAAACTATCCCTAAGAAAAATATCAAATAAACAATGTTAAAGGTCACCAGCTTAACATTGCCTTTACTATTTGAATGTTTTCAACATCCCCAAAACCAACAGAAAACCCATGTTTTTACAGGTTATTATAAAACCAATTCAATAAATATAAGCATTTATTCACGTTATTATTTTTAAAACACTCAAATATCTACGATGTTATTTGATTCATGTCTTCATCGAAGATCTGAGATTAAAATACTGATAAGCAGAGAAAATTAAAGTAATTGTGAGTGATTGATGAAGTTGAATGATCAAATGAAAAACAATGTTTCTTGCTTCATATAATGCTATCGTGTTTAACAGACATGTAATTACATGTGATACCTATATTTAAACATCCAAACTAAAGAAAATTTTCAAAATTAAAATCATCAATAAAACGTTGATTCATCAGCAAGGATTATATTATTAAATACTTTTTTGAGATTCATGTGCTCCTGTGTGAATAACGTAGTAAACGTGATTCGTATGATCCAGTTTCTCAGAATAATACAAAACCTGCTAGACACATACACTAAACATAATAGTTGTCAAATAGTTATTTACGACATGAGTATCATAAGATATCTTATTACAATACGAAATTGGAGAATTATCAAACAAGACTCTTTAGCCGAAATTGTTAACCAATTGAATATTGTAATATAATGTTACCATTTGAATATCATAGAAAGTAAGACGCAATTTGTCAAAATTCATGTGAACTATAATTTTTCTTTAAATTTTACTCCTTATCCTGCGAAAGATGTGTGACAGTACTTATGTTAACAGTTCTACTGCCATGGGTTTAATTAATTAGTTTGCAGTACGCAAATTATTGTTTTTGGTTTTAAAGAAGCATGGATATACAGAGTATCGGGGAAGGAAACGTCTAGAGTTTGAAAAAAGCTGTTTAAACAATTTTAATCATACTTTGTCTAATAAACAACATAAATATTTTGAATGGCTGAGCTGCAATAAACACGCAAATGTTGGTTTGAAAATATGATTTCTACGCAAAACTTTGCATTCTAGAATCATGTAAACAGACCAGAAACATGTAACATGTTTATTATTAACAATATAAATTAATATATTAGTTCAGAAAAAAATTAACCGAGAAATAAAAAAGCAGTCGAACTGTGAAAATTGGGTGCTTTTTTATTTCTAGGTAAATTTCTAGGTAAATTTCTAGGTAAATTTTTCTTTCTGATCAAATGTATTCATTTATTTTGTTAATCATAAACAATTTAGATATTAATGAAGTGTTTATATGCTTCTACAACGCAAATAGTTGCCTAGGAAACATATATCCAAACCAACTTTTGAATGTTTATTGCGGCTTAGCCATTTGGAATATCCGTGTAGTTTATTAGACAAAATAAGCTTAAAATTGTCTTAACAGCTATTTTTCGAAGATTCGACATTTCTTCCCCGAATATCCTGTATATAAAAGGCTTGATTTCTGTTGGTACGCGACGGAACGGCGTTCCGGTTCTTTGGAAATTTTTATGAAATTATATTATATATAAATAGCTATTGCTATTATATTAATAATCAATTCGAGGCGCGTTTCGGGGCCTAAGATTTTAAAAATAAAGGATATATGTATCATAATAACTCTTATGACGACACTGTTCTCAGTTACGTCAAGTTTCAATTTAGAGAATCAAAGTGAATGATCTAAGTTTACTCACTTAAATAAAGTTTTTCTTACTATACATACTATTTAGAATGTGTTTTATGTTCAAAACAAGTGTTGCCTCTACAGCATATATTTTTACGTATTATTCGTAATTGCTATGCAATATTCAATACGGACTATGTGGACCTGCAAAAAAGAAACAAAAAGAAAAGACCTACTGCAGCAGAAAATATTATCCAGTCGTCGGGATTCGAACTCGGGTCTTTAAAGTTAACTCACCTGACACGGTTCCCCCTCACCACCAGGTTACCTCCTTTCCGATGCGAAAAGAAAGTGAAGCAGTTTAAAAAAAACAACAGGGTGTTCAATTTATCTTAATACAAGATCTTATTTTTAAAAAGAGATTTCATTAAACAAAAATTTCTAGCGTTCATTTTTTCGGCAATGTTATAAAGATCAGTCGGGGCTAATATTATACAGTAGAAAATTGGGGTTAATGTATTACACTTGAAGAGTTGTTATTTATTTATGACCAAAATTAACACCGTTAAACATCTTGTGCTTCGAGGAATAGATTTACAGAAAAATTGGAGCTGTTTTTGAGAGAATTGTGTAAATATGATGGGGTTTGGTGTAAAGTACCTTCAAAATTAAAAGATTCGTTTCAAATTCGAAGATTCGTAATTTTAGCCAGATCGTTCAAGGAATATCCATTTTGGTGAAAATCGTGTTTAATTTAGGCTCTAGAATTACTCACACGAAGACGGATTCACAAAGAGGGGTTTTGGAAAATCACTTTTTCGGGTTCAAAAAACAAGCGTTTTGACAGCCTTTTGTATAGAAAATAAAAGAACAATACTAACAATCCACTTTTTTCGAACTAGCTACTTACAAAACGTGTTTTCTGTGGAAATTTCGACACTTCCTCCTACGGCATTACGTAACTCTTTACACGTGGAGGTAAAAATATTCCAGAGTTACTGGGATTTGAACTCTGATCCCTGTAGTCTGTAGGTCTGGCTCGACCGCACTGAGCTATCACCGGTATTTCTCAAAACGCTTCCAAGCACACTTATTACGTTAAGAATAGTTACGTGATATTCATTGCACTTAGATTTTTTATTAGAGAAATGTTCTACATGTGTCAAAGATATCAAATTCACAAAAATAATGCAACCGCATAAAACCCACGCAACTACATAGCTCATTTTACTAAGAAATATTTTCAACCAGAAGCTGTCGTCTTTAGAACACTCTGTGGACGTCGTTCCCGGTCTTATCTTTCGGCGACTACGGCCAAGGTTGAATTACGTCACAGATGAAAGTTGCGATAACGCTAGAGCTCAACACGGGCGCGCGTGCAGACGTTCTGAAGCCAGAATCGCAATAGGGGCATTTTTGTACGTGATTCATAAAGACATTAACACACTAAAATAAATAGTGGCGCCTGAAAACACATGCTTTATGTGATATTTATAATGGATACGAATGATTATAACTATACAATTAACCGCAAAATTGTTTCTACCCGCAAAAATTATTCGCCGTGGATGAAATTCGATCTTACGTGCCTAAGCTTCTCCAACAGCGCGCTTACCTGCTATACTACCGAAACTCTTACAACTTTTGTCTCTCACAAAGATGATTTTAAAGTGTCATGTATCACAGATTTAAATTAGAAAGAACGTGCGGCGTTTAGATGCTTGTGTTAACTACAGACGGACAGACAGACGCCAACATGGGATCTTCACCATTCTCTTAAACGTTATTGAGATTATGGAAAAAAAGTTCATCAAAACCGATGACGCCGCTTTTGAGAAAATTTTGAAAATATCTCTGGGGCTTTATGTAAAGTATCTCCCAAAATTAATTATACAAATGTATTGAAGTAATTCACTATATACAAGAATAACATTTATCTACTTTTGTCGTGACCAGTGATCGGAATTTAGAGGTTTTTGTCGAAAAATCCCCGTCTCCTGGCGCATGATTACAATACCTTTTCTTCTTACTACATAGTTACCAGAAAGGAAGAAAAAATGGTTTTTCATTGTTTCTATTCAACAAAAGTTTTCAATCAATTCCAAAGGTGAAATAATCAGTAAACATTAAAAAGAGATTTATTAACAATATGAAATGAAATACAATAAGAAAGGAATCTTCTGTTCTTTACTTTGTATTCTTAACAAATCTATAGGAAAATCATAATAAAGGCATTATTTCAACAACATTCGAATATTATTGTTGAGAATTTATGGGGAAACTGTTAATGCCGGGTCCTGGTAACGTAAAAAGGGGTAACTAATGTTGTGAAATGTAGAAAAAAATCCTTTAACTCGTGTTGCCAGAAACCAATGTTTTGTGGGTCGTTGATACAGAAAAATCGAACGACGACGAAAAGCCTGTATGTTCGTGTGTCTGTTGATGTGTCTGTTCTTGTGTCTGTTCGTCTGTCTGTAATTTTCAAAAAAAAATTATATGACCTTATTGAAAGAATTATTTATGGACAACAAATTTCATTTGAAAGAAAAATCTGTGTTCAATTTTAGAGTTGTAGGAAAACGCCGAAAAAATTCAAACTTTTCCAATTTTCGAAAATTTAGAGTTTACAGTGGACATAGGACGTATGTCGCCTTTATAGGTGTATTTTACTCTATCCTTAGAAGAAATTTAAAGAAAAAAATTGGGGTCGTTTTTGAGAAACTTTTGAAAATGACCGACGGCTTCATATAATGTACCCTCAAATTTTAAAGAATGATTTTTAATATCTCAAAGTTTCAACTAGAATCACATAGACAAGGGATTCTTCAATTTGGAAAAGATTGTACGGTCTGTTTAGGCGCTAGTAGTGTTCACAGATGGACGGAGAGACGGACAGACGCAGACAGACTGACGTTTTGCTTTCAATTGATGTTTTGGCATCAAAGACCCACAAAACAGGAATTATAGTTACATCACGTGTTAGAGATTTTTTCTCTTAATTTAGTAACTGGATTTATCCACTCCTTTGTTTTCAGGGCCCGGCAATACATTTTTCTGCCGAAAATTCGCCGTTTTTTTCGCGGAGCATTACATAACTTTCTCTATACTACGTATATTACTCCGTATGTATGTGGGTATACGAGAAAGTAAAAAGTTACGTAATTCTACGGAGGAAATCGGCTAATTTTCGACACAAAAAACTAATTTCCGGGCCCTGGTGCCAAAAAAGTGGATAAATTCAGTTGATAAATATAGAATAAAATCCCTTTAACATGTGGTGTAGCCAGGAGCCAGGTTTGGTGGGTAGTAAATACAAAAAAAAAAAACAATTAATGGTAAAACGTGTTTTCCTCTGTGAATAATGCTAGCGGCTAAACTGTTCAGGCAATTTTCTCCAAAGTTGATATTCCGCAAGCGGTCTGACTGATGTCGAGCCCTCCTGAATTTCAAATCAATATTTGATTTTTGGATGGTACTCTACAAGAAGCCCCTGAAACATTTTCAAAAATTAAAAAAATGGCATGAACTTTTCTAGTTAACTTTTATTGCCGGATAGCGTAATGGATGCTATAAGACGATGGCGGAGATGATTTTCGTTCATATATTTAATTTTTCCAAAAATGCAACAAAACAATTTTTTTCCGGCGTTTTCCTACATTTTAAGTATTGAAGATAGTTTGTTTCCTTAATGAAATGTGTTCATCAAAAACAGATCTTCAAATATTCCTTTCAAATAATCAGTCCTTTAAAAAAGATCACGTACAATTGTTTAAAAATATAAGTACTTTAGATAATTTTACAATTTTTGAAATAGCAAATTTGAATTTCCCCCGCTTCGTTTGACGAGCTGTCATTCTGAATTTCTTTTGAATTCTGATGATTGTCGGGACGGACAAGGCGCTATTACGACGCTGTATTTTTCATTTAATGTCAAAAACAGTTAAAAATTGTGAGTAATGTACTGTAGGGAGAAATGTATTCTGTGAACGTTTTCTTAAATTTTGGTATCCCCGTGGCCTAACTCATATACAAGACGAATTCTGAGTACAGAAAGAAACTAGCGTTTATTCTTCAAATCGCACGAGCGTTTGCTCTTTGAGTTGCATTGATTTAATTGAAATTATCTCAATGAGGTTTTCTCTCTTAATAATAGTATTTAAATATAACATGAAAGAAAAACAGAAAATACCGAAATTTTGAAGGAACATTTATTACAAAAATTTGATGTTTTGTTGTTATAATATTCAACTATGGATATTTGAGATGTGTTTCCGAGAAGTTCATTGTTGGCGACATGAATGGGAAAGATATAACATACGGCGGCTTTGGCCGGTATTACACTATAAAAGTTATATGACATATCTTTGATAAAGAACTTTGTGGCAGTCTTTGAACTTTGATGAGAAAACTTTGACAAAGAAATTTGATGAGCGTATTACATTTCGTCCAAATTTTATGTAGGTTTGCTCGCGATTTACAATCAATTACGCACAAATAGTTGTGTTTTGCTACTTTATGTTTTATTATAACTAATCTAAATTTAATGCTAATGTATCAAAAGGTAAATAAGAAAACGTTTGAGGGTGAGGCTTTAGAACAACGCCATGGAGAGGTTATGGGTCGCATATTGTGAAGCATTGATTAAAGACCTTCGAAATGAAGAATTATTTGAGGATGGATGAGGAAACATTCAATTTTCTTTGTCGTTCTTCCTTCTTTCGAAATTCAGTCCTCTGATAGGAAAGTTTAAAAAATTATCTTCCTGAACTGGGCATTTTCCAAACACCATATTTTCCACTTCCCGGGAAAATGTGTCCTACAAACGTTAATTCGTTTGGTTTTACTTTTGTAGTTCGGATGGACAGTATTATATAAACATTCTAATTACTCGCACTCAGCAATTATGACTTTGGTTGAAGCAATACCCCTATATCGGACGCCATGTTACCAAATATGATAAAACTTGGAAGCCGGAGACTACATTTTATCCAAGAAATTTTATAAAAGAAATCTTTTATAAAATATTGGCTATTACACTGTCATATTTCTTTTATAAAATATCTTTGACAAAGATCTTTTACAGTGTAATACCGGCCTTTATTTACTTAACGTTAATGTTAGAATACCTCTACGTTCAATAAAATGTTGTAATTAAGTTTAAATTCGAGAGGTGTGTGTATATATATATATATATATATATATATATATATATATATATATATATATATATATACGCAGATATGCATTAGGTAATACGTATTTATAATAGTATTCATTCATTTACTTTCCAAATTATTTTACCTTTTTCAATAACTAAAGTAGCAAATTAAAATAGATTTTGAAATAGAGTTCGCAGCGAAAATGAAATGTTTTAGCGGGCTTACTGCTTTCCGGGGCATCTATAACTGTTTAATTTCTTAATTATTTATGAAGAGACTAATTATGATTTGTTTGGTTGTACTTGTAGGTCATCATTTTAAAGAAAATATATTTAAGAATGATTTTAGAATATCTTGAGATCGGTCAAAAATAATTTTATGTATTCGAAACACGAATTAGTGGTCCATAAACAAGACTTATAAGAACATTTAATCACAACAATGCTAACTGAAAAACAAAACAATTTTAACAGGAATTGATAAGCAAATATATGTCCAATTTTGGCAGCGTCCATTGTTGCTGCCCACAGCATCCATTGTTGCGGTCATTGCCGACGCTTCTGAGGTTGATGCTCTCTTCAGCTGCCTTTCCCAGTTGGGACTCTACAGCCAGGTGTTAGTGGTGTGGGATTTTTCTTCTCCTAGTTTTGCCTCCACTCCCCCGTACTGAGACGGGGAATGGTAAACTAGGAAAAATAACATAGGGTTAATACATTTTATGTTGGACAGGCTATTTTATTAGGCCTTCAGGAAGACGGAAATGGGGGTGGAAAAAAGGATTTAATGTTTTTATTATTTTTACTTTCTCGCACTTACTGCCGTAAGAAGAAAAGTTATTGTAATCGTGCATCAGAATACGGCGAATTTTCGGCAGAAAAACCGTCCCATCCTGGTAACGAAAAAGTGAATAAATTTATTTGCTAAATTTAGGGGGAAATCCTTTAACGCGTTTAGTAGCCAGAATTCATGTTTTGTGGATCGTTGTTACCGAAAAATTGAATAACGGCGAAACGTTTGTCTATCAGTCTTCCGTCTGCGAACAACGCTAGGGGTTAAATTGTTCAACCGATTTTGTCCAAAATTGATAATACCCAATCGATCTTGTTGATATCACGGTCCCATTAATTCGAAACCGATATTTTAATTTTGGGTGGTACTTTACATAAAGCCCCAGAGATATTTTCAAAATGTTCTCAAAAGCGGCGTCATCGGTTTTTATTATTTTTTTCCATAATCTCAAGAACGTTTAAGAGAATAATTTGATGAATTGATGAATGAAATGATGATGATGAATTTTTAGATTTCATGTTGGCGTCTGTCTGTCCGTCTGTAGTTAACACAAGCATCTAAACGCTGCACGTTCTTTTTTAGTCAAATCTGTGATACATCACAGTTTAAAATCATCAGTCAAAAAATTTCCAAAGAACCGGAACGCCGTTCCGTCGCGTACCAACAGAAATCAAGCCTTTTATATACAGGATATTTGGGGAAGAAATGTCGAATCTTCGAAAAATAGCTGTTAAGACAATTTTAAGCTTATTTTGTCTAATAAACTACACGGATATTCCAAATGGCTAAGCCGCAATAAACATTCAAAAGTTGGTTTGGATATATGTTTCCTAGGCAACTATTTGCGTTGTAGAAGCATATAAACACTTCATTAATATCTAAATTGTTTATGATTAACAAAATAAATGAATACATTTGATCAGAAAGAAAAATTAACCTAGAAATAAAAAAGCACCCAATTTTCACAGTTCGACTGCTTTTTTATTTCTCGGTTAATTTTTTTCTGAACTAATATATTAATTTATATTGTTAATAATAAACATGTTACACGTTTCTGGTCTGTTTACATGATTCTAGAATGCAAAGTTTTGCGTAGAAATCATATTTTCAAACCAACATTTGCGTGTTTATTGCAGCTCAGCCATTCAAAATATTTATGTTGTTTATTAGACAAAGTATGATTAAAATTGTTTAAACAGCTTTTTTCAAACTCTAGACGTTTCCTTCCCCGATACTCTGTATATCCATGCTTCTTTAAAACCAAAAACAATAATTTGCGTACTGCAAACTAATTAATTAAACCCATGGCAGTAGAACTATTAACATAAGTACTGTCACACATCTTTCGCAGGATAAGGAGTAAAATTTAAAGAAAAATTATAGTTCACATGAATTTTGACAAATTGCGTCTTACTTTCTATGATATTCAAATGGTAACATTATATTACAATATTCAATTGGTTAACAATTTCGGCTAAAGAGTCTTGTTTGATAATTCTCCAATTTCGTATTGTAATAAGATATCTTATGATACTCATGTCGTAAATAACTATTTGACAACTATTATGTTTAGTGTATGTGTCTAGCAGGTTTTGTATTATTCTGAGAAACTGGATCATACGAATCACGTTTACTACGTTATTCACACAGGAGCACATGAATCTCAAAAAAGTATTTAATAATATAATCCTTGCTGATGAATCAACGTTTTATTGATGATTTTAATTTTGAAAATTTTCATTAGTTTGGATGTTTAAATATAGGTATCACATGTAATTACATGTCTGTTAAACACGATAGCATTATATGAAGCAAGAAACATTGTTTTTCATTTGATCATTCAACTTCATCAATCACTCACAATTACTTTAATTTTCTCTGCTTATCAGTATTTTAATCTCAGATCTTCGATGAAGACATGAATCAAATAACATCGTAGATATTTGAGTGTTTTTAAAAATAATAACGTGAATAAATGCTTATATTTATTGAATTGGTTTTATAATAACCTGTAAAAACATGGGTTTTCTGTTGGTTTTGGGGATGTTGAAAACATTCAAATAGTAAAGGCAATGTTAAGCTGGTGACCTTTAACATTGTTTATTTGATATTTTTCTTAGGGATAGTTTATAATGGTTAAACGTTTTGAAAGAGTGCACATTAGATACCTCGAATGGCCCGTTTCCGTTTAATAAACCGCTACGTTCTCCCTGTACAGACGGTCGTGCAAAATTCAAGGTTTTGATAGATTCGTAGAATGGCGGCCATCAAACCACCTTCGAACTCTGACGATACTGAAATGTAGTCTGTGTTGGGAAGGTCATATCACTTGACCACCAAGTTCGTTCTATGTATTTTCACTGGGAAATGCTAGATCATTAATATTTACTAAACTGTAAACAAAAGCTAAATCTCCTTGAATTGTTATAACATCTGTTTTGCTTTCTTTTAGTAATATCAACTCGTTTTACCAAATACGTGAGTTTGTTATATTTTTACACGCTACAATAATTAAATTTTACAAGTATTTATTTTCAAGCATTTAGGAATTCATGAAATTTCATTGAAACGTTCGCCAATCTAAAAACCTTTTAAATGTATATTAAATATATTAATGTTGTTTAAAAATATGTATTAACAATGCGTAGATTTAGCACATAAAGCTCTGATTTGAATATTATACAGTGAAATCATCAAATTAACAGTTTTAGAAAGGAATGATAAATTGAATTGAAAGTATTAACTTAAAGTTTATATACGTTTATTTAGAAATTTCTATACTTGTGTAAATATTGTGATGTGTGATTCTACTCATGTGATCTTTCAAAACACAAAATTGAATATTTCTGTATTTGAAAACCTTAACACTACATTCATCCAATCCAGTGCAGTTTATAGCAAACAGCTAAGCAATATGTTTCCCTATTTTTAATGGTAATGGTTAAACAAGAGGAACAAATAGTTTCTGACTCTCGGTGTTAACAGGGGACTTAAAAAATTAATAATACAGTTATTCGGTTGCTCAACATCCCTTTGATAGAAAAACAGAAACAATTGTTTGGGCGTAATGCACCTTGAAAAATATTTTTTATAATCAATTTCTTTCCTATTTGATAAATATATCGACTTGCAAATTGTAGGACTTAAAAGAGAATATAAAACCAAATAAAAGTTATGCTCATACTCGCCGTAAAAAGACGAATTTAGCATAATTAAATTGGCCACAGAATTTGTTTACAAGCAAGTGCATTTTAAGCGTATGTGGCAGGCAAAAGCGCGGCATTGGAGAACTGTTTTTTCAGTATGCCCATCCCACGCTATTCTGCTAGCGCGAATGAATTAAGCGCAAACAAATGGGGTCTACTAAGATGTTAAATTCTTATAAACAATTACATATATCGCGAGAACGAGATATAATAGCACCGAACGGATTCCGGAATTTTGCATCACATTTAAACGCCATTCAGATTAGACAATAAAAAAATTTGCAACAATTGCAAATTTATAAACAATTTCCAAATTTTGCAAATCTAAAGTGGGGAGAGTCTCACAATGTCCCAGAACCAGAAACAGCGAATTAACAATTTTGCAACAATTTATAATTTTATAAACAAATTGGAAATATGCGTTAGAACGGCCGGGAAGGCTCCGCAAATTGTGCCTGAAATGAATATCTCAAAATAGCAGTTTGTCAGGAGTTACAAATCGATTACTAAAAGTTAGAATAATTGTTGTTAAAATGATAAATATTTACTGGTTTATAGACAATCATTCTGGACGGAAAACCCCGCTTAGAAATATTTTTTTCGTCTTGGCGTACGCGCAGGCAAACTATCTCCTTCGGCAGGGAAATATGACGATATTTCCGTCTCGTACGTAAACGAACTAGCCCCCTCCCCCTGAGACAGCGTTCTTTCTGCGCCTTGGGATGTTGCGCCAATCACAGACAACTGTGGTTCTACCTGCTAGCGATTGGTCAACGCGTCCCTCCCCCTGCCCTCCCCCAGTCCGAGGGCTGTCCAAGTTTGTCGGCGCGGTGTGGAAGATAGAATTTTGAACGACATTTTTTCTGAGGGAGAGGGTACCTGTATTATGTTTACTTCAGAAACTTTCTACATAAGTACATAAAGAAGGATAAGGAAGATGTATAGTCCTTTTTAGTGCCTATTTTACACTTTTATATGCCCCTTTTTCACTTTTAAATGCCTATTTTATATTTGAAATGCCTATTTTGCCTGCGTATTTCTAGTTTTTCGTGCCTATAAATCCACACCTTAGTAATTACAGAAAGAAAGTGTCTATTTTTATGTGAAATTTTTGCATTTTTCAACGATTTGGAATAATAAGCCACTTTTTACTTTTTTCCGTCATATTGAAAACATTTTTTGCTAATTTAATCCATTTTATCATCATTTTTTGGTACTTGCTACAATTAATATTTACGAGTTGCAACAAATGTTCTCAGAATTCCTCAATAGTCTATATAATTTCTTCGTTCATTAATTGTAATGTTGGCCGTTGTGCGTTTGTAATCGAAGGGGCCTGTGACGCCTATCAACCATTCATTGCCGGTCAGGTCGATTTCGCGACATCTAAGGACAGAAATTTCCTCGTAAAGAACAGTCTAAAACAAACGTTTGCAAGTTGAGTCCTCTTGAACGAAAAGAAGCAGCCTCGATTACCTCAGCTTAAGTTGTTCGTCTAAACTGGTGTTCATAAAATTTTTTACGTTATATTTCTTTGCTTTTAGCGCATTTTAAAAACATTTTTGAAGCATTTTATAGATCATTTTTGGAGAGTTTTATGTCTTTAAACTCCGCCCCCAAATTATGTCATTAGATATCATAAATCGTTCGAGTGAATAGAAGTGCAAATCTTTAGTTGCTAAGTATTGTGAAGGAGTTCCCGTACTAATTTCGCTATGAATTAAGAATAATATAATTTTATGATCGTAATGTTTGACTCGCCTTTCAAGATGGATAACAGGCAGAATGGGGTATCATACAAAAACGCGCGATTTGTCCCAGGAAAATGAGTGACGTACTCTGCGATCTGTCGGCAACGGTTGGTACTTCAACGGCCGACTGCCATTGGCCGACATTACACTGTGAAAGATATTTGACATACAGGGGCGTGCGGTGACCGATTTGACTGAGTAAGCTCTGTCAATAGCAAGAGTGCGATTTGGAGCCTGCTTTGGAAGGCAAAACGAAAATTTAATCAGTTGTCTACGTTTTAAATTAAATCATTATATCAAAAAGATATTATTATTATGTTATTAATTATTATTATTATTATTATTATTATTATTATTATTATTATTATTATTATTATTATTATTATTATTATTATTATTATTATTATTGCGTCTTCTGGAATAACGCTAGTTCTCTCCATACGCGCCCATAATTTTCAGTGAACCAAAAGTCAATTATCAACCTCTGTCTTTTGAACGCTTCACATGTCGTAAATAATCGTAAGTTATCTTTCGCAACGTAATGAATGCTGCATCCCGTATAAGAGACACTATTATTCGTGCTTATTTGGCAACGCTCACGACTCTTTAAGAAACTTCCTTCGCACTGCCCTCTCTCTCACGACAATCTGATCAATGACAATATTTTTTCTTTATTTACCTATATTATTTATATTTACATTTCATCTAAAACAATTGCAACATGTTGGGTCATGGAAATGTTTTCTTTAACAGATTTACTCAAGAAATTACTAATTGCAAAAATCAAATCATTTTGAATTGTTAGAAGTGGCTTTTAAATGTTTTGACAAATTTTAAGTATTGTTGTAAGGTCGTAACATACTCAACAAATTTAGAAGTTCGTTTAACGATGCCTTCCGAAAGGTAATTCCGTCATTGGAAAAAAATGCCGCGTCAATCGGGCATTTTGATACGACTATTCGTTCTGTGTCATTATGTTGCGATACATCTGATCAATTTAAGTTTCAATGCTTACACTGCAAAAATGGCCAGCTGTTTTAGTGGACACAAATGACTCTGTTATCGATCATTTTTGTGATTGCTTTTGAGAGACTGTGCAAATTATTATAGCATTCTTTATTGCTCACATTACATGGGAAAACACTGATAATGACCCAGCAAAATAAATTATGAGTTTCATGTTTCCTATTAACCAACTGGTGTTTTCATATTTTCATATTTTAAGGTGTTAAAGTAGCGGAAATGCTCCCTTCTCTTTTCTTTGCGCAAACACCTGAAGACATGTTCTGGAACAGGCCACCCTATACGAATAATTCACTTTTCTTCACAAAAGTACAACTGAATTTTTTTTTAAATATCCTCAATCATAAATGTACTTTCTGCCATAGCACAGTATTATACCGTTATGTAGCACAAATGACAGTGCACACAAAAATAGCTGTCACTCACAAATAATATGCACAGTGTGAATAACACGCACAGTTCAAATAAATCCACAAGAAAAAGCCCGTGGCATTATGTGGCAGGCGGCGCTTATACCAGTGTGCCGGCTCGTACGCATGCGAACACATCTGCAAGCTCAATACAGAGCCACGGAGCCACCCTGGGCGGTCGTGCTGCGGCGATGGGCCCGGGTGGCGGCGCTTACCAGTGTGCTGCATACCACCAAATGGAGCTTCCAGAAAGTCAAGAGCACATGCTCGAACTGCCTAATGTATTTAGACGGAGAACAATGTCATGCTCAGTTCGGGCCGGGTTGCGGCGCCTACTACCTCCGTCTCTTTCAATCGCTTTGTCTTTGTCAGCAACAGCAGTACGCTCAATGGAAGGCCGTGCGCCTACGCGAGCCAATGAACTCTTTGTAGGCAGAATTTTAAAAACCAAGCTTAATTCTCTTTGGTGTAAGTGATGATTTAAAAATATAACAATTCCATTTAACTGTCTTTTCTCCAGAGTAGGCGCAGCATACCTAGCTTACCTGGAATGGACGCCACTGTTGACATATATCTTTAATGAAGAACATTGTGGAAGTTCTTTGAACTTTGACGAGAAAACTTTGACAAAAACAGAAGAAAATTGACGAACGTATTACCTTTTGTCCAATATTTTATGTACTAGTTTTACTCGCGATTTACGATGGATGGTGCACAAATACTTGTTGGTGCTACTTTATGTTTTATAATAACAAATTATGTTCCATGCTGATGTAGGAAAAAAGTAAAGAG
The DNA here is from genome assembly GCA_011170035.1 of Teleogryllus occipitalis. NCBI lineage: Eukaryota > Metazoa > Arthropoda > Insecta > Orthoptera > Gryllidae > Teleogryllus > Teleogryllus occipitalis. The sequence continues at coordinate 21,852 of BLKR01005325.1, forward strand.
GAAACTTTTGAGTGCGAGGCCTTAGAATAACTCTATGATTAGGTTATGAATCGCACATTGTGAATCATTAATTAAATAACTTCGAAATGTAGAATTATTTGAGGATGGATGAGGAAACATTCAATTTTCTTTGTCGTTCCTCCTTCTTTCGAAATTGAGTCCTCTGATTTGGAACTTTAAAAAAACTATCTTTCTGAAGTGGGCATTTTTCAAACCCTTTATTTTCCACTCCTCGAGAAAATGTGCCCTTATAGGCGCGTCCACAAGATGCGTCTTTTCGTTCAATTTTGCGCGTGCGACCAAACCATGCGTCTAGCGCACTTAGCGCATGGATTTCCGGCATGCGCTAGCGCAAGAATTCCCACAGCTGACGGGAATCTCGTTCGCAATTCTCGTGCGCTTCCTCCAAAGAATGAGTAATTCATAGCCAAGTCATCCGGAATACCGAGCTGTACGTGCCCTTTGAGTAGTCTTCCGAGATATTGTGAGGTGTCCGTCTGTTTAATTGCGAATTTCGTACAGATTATTCTGTTTTTATATAGTTACAGTGTTGGTCACTACTTAAATACTTGTATTTGAAATACGTATTTTAAATATACTTTGTATTTGAAAGCCTGAATTTTTGAGTTTTTTGAACATGCATTTTAGAGATGTATTTAAATAAATAGTAGAGGTGTATTTAAAAAAAGAAATACTTTAAATACATGAAGAAGATACCGTGGAGAGTTTTTTTTTTTGTTTGATTCTGCTGGTGAATGGACCTCACTGAAACAAAAATAATAGCTCCTTTCAGCACCTGAACTTGAATTCTCTTCTCTTTTAAGTGATAAATCTAAATCATTAAAAATTCTGGACAATTAACCGACAGTAAAAAGAAGTCTATTCCTTGTAACACTAACACTTTATCAGTGCCAGTTCAACAATTGGTTTCCTTTGTGAGTTTTATACAGTCGCCAACTAGAGGTTTATTGTTTGATGATTTGTTTGAAAAACTGGTCATTTGAAAAGGAAGTTCCGTTTATTTGAGTAAGCCATATTTTTGATATTATTTTATATTTGAGTGTTTTGTGAATATGTAAGTGAAAGTGTTTTATATTTGAAAGTTTTTAGTAATTGTTCAGAAATTTATGACTCAATTAGTAATTTATTGTAATTGGCAATAACAATATAATGCAAAATTATTGTATTCACTGTATTTTGAGTATTTTAAATACATTTGTATTTAGCAATAGAATAATAACAAGAAACAGCACCATTGAAACAGTTTGAACAGTGTACTTCGCAAATGTGCACTCCATTCTCAAATATGGAATAATAATCTGGGGCCAAGCACCAGAGGTTAAGCAAACATTCAAAATACAAAAGAGAATCATTTGAACGATAGAAAATATAAAAAGAACAGTCTTGCAGACCTCAATTCAAACAACTTAACATACTTCCACTGCCTTGTATATTCATTTAGGAAGTTCTCAGGTTTGTAAAGAAAAATCTAATAAACAATGACACACATTACAAATTTAACTCAACCTTACACACGTACAATACAAGGCAAGCATGTAACCTCCATCAAACGAAGTGCACAAGCACATTATACCAAAAGGGTACATTCTCTTCAGGTATACAATTCTACAAGAAATTACCAATACACCTGAGAAACGTAATAGGATTACACAACTTCAAGAATAAACTCAAACACTTCCTTGGGCAAAATTTTTTTATAGTATTCAGGAAAACCTCAATAACTAGTATGTGCAATCTGATTTCAGGTGCTGCAGAAGGAGTAGGTGTAGAAATAGAAAAAACCTGGCCAAAACCTGTGTCCTCACCATTTCAAGATTTAAACATGGAATATACTAATATCGTTAAATTATAAGTCATTGTTACCTTAATTGATATTGTTATTGTTATTGCTATTGATACTGTTATTGTTATTGCTATTAATATTATTGTTGTTATTATTATTATTATTATTATTATTATTATTATTATTATTATTATTATTATTAAATTAGTAGTAGCAGTAAAGTCACTAGACCAATGCTGGGAGATTGTCCCTTGTTTTGCTTCTGGACAATAAATGTAACTTCTCTGCACTCAAGAAGATGTGTGCAATTGTACTCCCTCCATATACATCACATTTGACTTATCATACACGATTATAATTGTATATGTGACTCAATAAAGTATCATTATAAATAGCAAATTAAATCATAATGTATTTTGAGTATGTATTTTAATACTTATTTGCAAAATATTTTTGTTAAGTATTTAAATACTAAATTTAAAGTATTTTGCCCAATCCTGTAAGGTGTTTGTAATTAAATTGTACCCAATTTAAGGCAATATCAATTTTCAATATATATTTATTTCACTACATCGTTGAAACTAGTAAAAATTAACACTTGATTATTTCCGTTTGTACTGCGGTGTGTTGCAATGACAGGAGAAGAATATTTAGTTCTCCCTTTTTTATTTTTACGGTAATGCCCATTTTCGAAATTTATTTAATAAGTTACATAGCTGAAACAATGAAATGCAATAGTTTTCATCCAAGTATTAGCCTTAAAGGCAATCATGTTTAAGGCAAGCGTGTTTTCCTTGCATAAAATATTCTCTTATCCACATGCGCCTCTCTCTTTTTCTCTTCTTTCGACCGATTATAAAGTAAGCTGCCGAACTTGCCGCGCAAATAGCTGGATCAGAACAGATCATTACAGAACAGATCTGAAGTACCGCACAGTGTTGCACCGTGTGGACAGGGAAGCGCACGTGCGCTATGTTGAACGTTCGTCTTTCAACTTTGCGCATTTTTATTCCCGCACAGAAAAGATGCATCGTGTGGACGCGCCTATAAGCGTCATTTCGTTTGGTTTTACTTTTGTTGTCCGGATGGACAGTATTATATAAACATTCTAATTGCTTGCACTCTGCAATTAAAACTTTGGTTGAAGCAATATTGGACGCCATGTTACCAAATGTATGATAAAACTTGGACACTGCAGACTACATTTTATCCAAGAAATTTTATAAAAGAAATCTTTTATAAAATGTTGGCTATGACACTGTCATATTTCTTTTATAAAACTCTTTGACAAAAACCTTTTACAGTGTATAACCGGCCATTGAAATATCAAACCGGGGAGGGGGGGCTCTTGCGCACGTTATCCGACATCAGCAAATGAGCATTAGGCGCCAGTTTGCGTCACAAAATTGGCGGGAATTTTAAATGCAGCCACATACCAAAATTATCATCTCGTTACAAGACATTGAAACTGATTTTTTTGAAGCAGTTGATCAAATATTTCATCTTCTACACCTTCATCGTGTTATTTTTGGTGGGTTACCATTCCCATTGGAAAATTGTCACTTCGTACCACTTTCAAAATGTTTCTCAATACGTCTCACTCTCGATGCAAAATCGCGGCCAGCATCTGCTCTGGCTTTTCAAAAAGTCCCTGTGCTATGGTCACATGGTTCGTGACGCAAACTGGTGATGCGCAGAACCAGTTAAAATCGGTGCACCGGAGGAACCCACGCTTGTATTTCTACCGTTTCAAACTATTAGAGATATGGAAATCGACATTGAAGAAAAATTCAAAGTACAAATCTGATCTAATTCCCGATTCACTGAAAACAGCAATTTCATCGTCAATATCATTACGTGTTTCGTTTAACAAATGTACGAAGAGTATCTTCCGGTGACTTCTTCCAATTCAATATGACTTCTTGCAATTCAATATTATTATTATGCAATGCTCCCCGTGCAGTTTGTAAACTATTGTATATGTTATGTGCTAATAGAGTGCTATAAATAGACGAGTGGTCCTCACAATGTATTACTTCAAAACTTATAACTAATTTTCTACATTTTACAAAGTTACTTCTGGGCGCTAGTATCAAACACAGAAATACGGACGGACGTTTTGCTGTCCACTAAATTTTCTGTATAGTGGACACACACAACATAGATTCTGAAAACACGTGATAAATAAAGTAATTTAATACATGTATGAACAATATTTATCCGCTTTTTGGATTCCAGGGATTCCAGGGATTCCAGGGTCACAGAATACGAATTTGTCAGTCAAATATCGCCAATTTTTGTGGCTGCATTACAAAATATCTTATCGTTTCTCAAGTAGGACGAGAGTAAAAATGAAGAATAAATACATATATAAAACAGCACGATCTTTTAATTTCTCCAAATAACGCGAAAAAACGTCACCGCATATCACCATTAATTTAATTATTAAAAATTATTAAAATTTTAATTGCAGATGAATGTGAGAGAGAAATTATCTTAAACCAGTTATTTTATCGAAACTTATATTTGTAGTTTGCAAGCAGTTAATCTAATATAAGTTAATTCTGCAGCGAAAAATAATTTATTAACATCTAATGGTCAGAAATATCAAAAGAGGCATGTTGTTGACTGCAGGAAATTACGACTGAAAAATCAGGGTGTTGCTCGGTTAGCGTGGAGTCACACTACCTACATGAACAAGAGAATAGAAACGATGATTAATACCTCATACTTTTAAAAATTTGATAGTCAGAATCAACTTCGTCCTTTTGGAAACTTCTCTAGTATCAATAAAAATATCGTGTTATGTTGTTATTAAGGATGAGATGAGTTTGTAACTACAAACGGGTGCCTCTCATAATATTTCCGACCATTTGTATTTTGATCTCATCAGTTCCCACTACAGGGGCGGGATTTCGGATCTTTTATTGGGAGGACAAAGGGTCTCCCCCGCATACTATAGTAAAAAGTTCTCGTTTTGGGGTCCCCTGATACCAATAAAAGGGTTGTTTTTTTAAACCCGTTCGTCTGTCTGCCCGTCTGTGAACACCACTACCGCCTAAACCATACTTGGATTATTTTCCAAAATGGATATTCCCCAGTTGAGCTGGCTCGAATTGAGGCTCTGCGATTTTGAAAAACTTTCTTCAAAATTGTGGAGTACTTTACTCGAAGGATCCCGGACATTTTTTCATTTTCTCAAAAATAGTTTCAAATGTTTTCTTTAAATTTTTTGTAAAAATAGAGTAAAATACAATCGTAAAGGTCTTATAGATCCGATTTTCACGGACTCTGAATTTCACATTAACTCTGAATTTTCGGAAATTGCAAACTTTTTAATTTTTTCCCCATCTTACGACTGCAAAACTGAAGATAGGGATGAGAAATGAAATTTGATGTCCATTATTAGTTCTTTCATTAAGAAAATGTACATTTTTGAAAATTTTAGTCGTTTTTGCGCAGTATTGCGTGAAATATTTGCAATTTTAAAGAATTACAAACACAAGATTTTCTCAAAAAGGCTCCATATATTTCCTTTAAAGTTTTGGTAAGGATAGTGCTAAACGCACTCTACAAGATGACATAATCACCATTTGGTCTATTTTTTAAAAAAATTACAAAATTTTAATTTTTTAACATGTGTCTCACGTCCCTATTTACATTGGCGGCAATTTGTTCACAGTTTTTGAACTAATTATTGTATTTATCAGTAGATATGCTTTAATAATGTCACGTATAGTTTCTCGAAAACTCAACAGTTTTCTCTTAAAATGAGTTAAAAATTTCACATTTTAAGAACTGCACAAACGCAGTTTTCTAAAAAAACAATGATAATTTTATTGTTTAAAATGAAATAAATTTCATTTTCGGGAATTTATTTGTTTTTCCAAAACTTACATAATTTGTTTTTAATATCTCTCTTTTGAATACTTCACACCACTAATTCGCACATTTCCAGCGATTTGTAAACACTATTGCATTTGTAAGTTAATGTGCCTCAAATGTCTGTAAACGACGTTTTTTCGAAAACTCAAAAATTATCTGTGAAAAAGTTTTAAATTTCACATCTATAGTAACATTTAAACGCTATTTTCTAATATCGGCTCTAAATTTTTCAATGCAAATTGTCATATATAAGGAGGTTTTACTCTTATTTAATATTCTTAAGGAAATATTTTGGTTCTACTATTACGAAACCAAAAAATAGAGAAAATGTCCAAAAAATATACTTTTGGCAGCGATAGATGGCTGCTGGCAAGAGAATGGGGCAAGACCGTAAAGCCAGTCTACACCACGGAAATAAGAAAACTTCACTACGAGAAAATTTGTGCTATTCTGTAGCACAAGTTTGATACATTTTTAGCGCCAAATTCAAACGGGAAAAAAATTAGCAGTAGAAAGAAAATGATGTAATACTGCGCAAAAAGAAAACAAGAATTTTCGGCAGAAAAACTCTTATTGCCAAGCCTTGATAACGAAAAAGTAAATAAATTCAGTTGCTGAATTTACAAAAAAAATCCTTTAAAATGTGGTATAGCCAGAACCCACGTTTTGTGGGTCCTTGATATCGAAAAATTGATTGACGGCAAAACGCCCTTCCGTGTGGTGTAAGTGAACAACACTAGCGCCTAAACCATATGTAGAATTTTTTCCAAATTGAAGAAACCCCTGCCGAATTGGCCTGAGTTGAAGCTCTGCGATTCTAAAAAATATTCATTAATTTTGGGGCTACTTCACATGAAGCCCCAAGGACATTTTCAACATGTTCTCAAAAATGGCCCGAAATTTTTTCTTAAACTTTCTTGTAAGAATAGAGTGAAATAAGATTATAATGGCGGCATAGCTTCTATTTTGACTGTTGACTCTGAATTTTCGAATACTAGTAGTTTTCGCGCTGTATTGCGTACAATATATGCAATTTTAAAAAATAACAAAAACAAGATTTTCTTAAAAAGGCTCCCAATGTTTTCTTTAAACGATTGATAACGATAGTGCTACATGTACTCTGTGAGATGAAATAAATCTCATATTGCTCTATTCTTTTGTTATTTTCAAAAATGACATAATTTTTTTACTTGTCGCTCAGGTCGATAATATTTGCACTAGCGGCGATTTGTTCACATTATTGCATTTACAAGTAAATGTGCTTTAAATGATGTTAGATAAAGTTTCATGAAAACTCAACACTTTTTATGAAAACAAGTTCAAAATTCCGCATTTTTAGAAACGCTCAAACGCCATTTTTTCTCAAAACTGGCTCCTAATTTTTTCTTCTCACTTTTCGTACAGATAATGCTAATTGCACTGTTTATTATGACGAAAAGTTCATTTTGATCTAGTCTTTTGCTTTTTTAAAAATTACACAAATGTATTTTTTTTTAATATCACGCGTTTTATATGAATATTTCCATCGATTTGTATACATATTGCATTTGTAGGTGGAGGAGCTACAAAAGACATCCAATGAAGATTTTCGAAAACTCAAAAGATTTCTGTGAATAAGTTTCAAATTTCGTAACGTAATTTCAGTAACGCTTAAATATCATTTTCTTAAAAATGGCTACAAATTTTTCTACAAAAGTTTCCTTATAGGACAAGATTTTACTCTTCTTTAATTTTCTTAAAATAATATTTCGTTTCTATCATTAGGAAGCAGAAAAATTGAGAAAATTTTTAAAAACATTAACTTTGGGCTGGGAAATTTGGCAGCTGGCAAGAGGATAGGGCAAGACTGTAAAGCTTGCCCAGACCAAAGAAATTGAAAAACTAACATGTACGAGAAAGTCTCTGCCATTCCGTAGCACAACTACTTTTGATTGCTGATCTGTAGAAAAAAAAACAACAAACAAACATATTTAACCATTTACCCATCTTTACATCACATTGACTTTAAATACACGTTGAAAATGGCTGCAACAGTTCTGTGTATTTATTTACGTTCTTTTTTATAAATTTGTAATGAAAATCGTTCTGTTGTCAAAAATTTTAACTTTTTTGCTATAATAATGAAACCGACATGATAATTAAAACAACAAGATTAGCGTTTATAATAACACAAAGGTGAAATGATTGTAATAAACATACAGCATAACAGAAAATATTCAGTTGAAATAACAGGTTTGATTTGTCCTCAGTGTACCCTTGGCATCAAACAAATATCATGCATTAGTTACATTATATCTCATATTATAATGGAATAACTTACAACATAAATATAATAAACCGTTTTGCACAACATTACTAGTATATTTTCACTTTTTCAAAAATTGTAAATTCGCGGTTTTTTATCTCTATCATACTGCATTTACATGCTAGAACTGCTGGCTCACAGAAAAGTCAATCAGTCGGTGCTTTTTTCGAATCCCTACATTTCGCAGCGTAGGAAAATTTTTTTGTTTTTTTAAGATCCGTTAAAAAACAGTTTTTCTGCATGAACAAGATCTAAAGATTTCAGTTTGCTGCCTACGCTTCCGTAGATGACGAGGAGTGCTGAAAAAAAAAAACTAATTTTTTTTCGCACCGTGGACCCTCGAAACGTTTCGTGAGAAGCACCTCTTTTTCGGCATTTGAAATACATAGGATCGCTAGGAATGGAAATAATTTATATAATCATAATATATTCTTATTCGAGTGTTATAACTCAAGATTTTAGCCCCGAAACTCTTAATTTTCTAAGTAAATTTAAAAGCAACATACTTGAAAGATGATTTATAATACGGAACTGAAGTTAAACAATTTATTAATTTATCATATTAGCTCAGCTAAATACAATTACTGTTCGGTTATTTATTTTTAAATTTCTTCTAAAAGTACATAAAAAGTAAATCGTTTATGATGAAAAATTTGAAGATCCGGCGAAAAGAAATGTTTTTAAAAAACCCGTCCCAAAATTGAGGGGGCAGTTGCCGCCCCCTGAATCCAGCCTCTGCCCCTCGAAATAGTCAACAACTAAGATTCACCTTTTCGACTATGTAGAATATGATGCAAGATACAAGATAAACCAACATAACAATGCTCATTTAAAGTCTCAATACATCCTAAAAAGCTAGTAATGCTAAAACAGCACGTACTTTCTTGCCATTAGTTATGGTTATGTAATACTATTTATACCACAATCTCTCAGAATTACCTCATCTCAGTCATCATTTTTTTGAAAAACTCACTTGAAATCGTAGAACATTTGGTGCGAAACTTAAATAGTTTCTAGGAATAGAATTTGTACTCAAAACTTTAATTGAAAATATTTTTTGGCATTGGATTCATCGTATGCACTGAGTTCACGAAAATATCGGATGATATTTACGATATTCTTCGTAAGCAGTATGCGAGAAAGTAAAATAATTAAATGTTAATAAATAATACGTTACTGATAGCGTTGGCAAACAAATGCAAATAGATAAAAAAATATATAATAGTAATTATTAAACATTATAGTATTGTAATATTCTATAAATATATAAAAGTATTAGTTATATCACTGCGAACAAAAGGGAGCCGTCATTATCGCCTTCTATTCTGTTCGGCGTTACAACAATGAATTACACTAACCAACAATGACCGCTCATCTATTCGTTTTCACATTTAACACACTTAAAGGACACAATTTAAAATAAAGTTACATAAATATTATGTAAATATAATATATAAGATAATGAAATATAAAACAATATACAAATTCTAACTGACGTAGCATCCAACTGCTAAATTGGGTGCGGGCGACTGAAGGCTAGAAATCTTTGGTTCATAATTATTTCAAATAGGTTTTAAAACATTTCTAACGGATTAATTTGTAAACGTACAACAAAAGCTTCAATATAAGAAACTAACAAAGAAGTATGAGTTAATATATACACATTCTTACTTACGTAGCATTTAACTGCCTGCCTCCAAATACTGTAAAATTACGATCACGAAGGGCAGATATTTAGAGCGGGCGACTAAGTTGGACGCCCAATTACTAAAAAAAATACTCATATTTTCAAAAATTTGAACTTGACCTTTGAACATCTGTTTTTGATGAACACATTTCATTAAGAACAAATTGGATATTCATAATTGTATTTGTAGGAAAACGTCGAAAAAATTTAGAATCTTTTCAATTTTCGAAACAAAAAAAAGGGTTTTCAACCAACATGACTTCAGACATTCTCATAAACGTCCTTTACACTACCCAACAACAATATTTAATTCAAATCGCTAGAGCCATTTTTTGAAAATTTGAAAATGTCACAAAATGCTTCATGTAAAGTACTCTAAAAAAATATCGGTTTCAAATTCAATGGGCCGCGACATCAGCCCAATCGATTGGGGAATATCAATTATGAAGAAAATTGGTTAACGCTACGGTTTACGCTAAAGAACGGTTTAGTCGTTAGCGTTGTTCACAAAAAGACGGACAGACTCACAGACGTTTTTCCGCCAATCGATTTTTCGGTATCAAGGACCCATAAAAACAGATTTTGGCTATTCAACGTGTCAGAGGAAATTTTTTTTCTAAATTTAACAACTGGATTTATCCCCTCCTTCGTTCCCAGGACCCTGTAAAAAGACTTTTCTGCCGAAAATCGCGGTTTTGTCGCGCAGCATTACATAACTTTCTCACAAGTTCCTTTTCATGCGCGGGAAATTACCAGAAAGCGCGCGAAAATTACATTTAAATTGTATTTACATAATTATTCAATCATGTTTATGGCATGTACATTATACCATCTTTAACTCTCATGAATGTTGAATCAATAATATTATAAAAATGCCGGACACCTATTTTAGCACAATTTATCATTCAGCTGATGCATTTTCTTCCATTTCAATTATCTTAAAAATAATGGTGAATATTAGAATGTACTTCTCATCACAAAGTTTCGTCATAAAACATTCATATTATTTAAATTGAACGGGAAATGCTTTTCATTTCTTTCAGACAACAATTCTCGTATCGAGGCAAGAAAAAACACTATCAATAGCAGTGTTTCCTAATAATTCAACTAATAGAAACTTCGTACATTGTGACGTCTGAATTTGTGTAAACTTTTGCAAAATGTATTATTTAAGGTCCTACGAAAGATTTAACTCCAATAAGAGTTCGGTCGGTGGTGATACCAAGAAAAGGATCAAGAAAAAGGTTCGATGGGTTGTTAATCTTGTGACTTTCGACGAGAGAAGACAACTGACGCTATTGGGAAAACACCCGCGTGCCTGTAAATTAAAACATTAAAGACACCAATTCCAACTGATAGCGTCCATGGACAGAACTTAAAACATTCTACATAAACTGAGTGAAGTTTTTCTTATAATCGTGAACGATTCTTAAGAAAATACTTGTGTCGCGTCACTCCAAAAACAGATAAATGAAACAGTCATGTTTTAGAACTATCAAATTAAACTGAAGTTTGTAGTGGTATCAGGTTGTAATGATTATTTGTTTTGAAATTCAAGCAAATGAACATACCTGGAGGGAAATTTAAAAGAAGAAACGTGTTGAAATAGAACTGTTCATCATAATGTTAATCTTGGAGTTCAATGATGTGACAAAATTTCATGTGTATTTTTTTTTTAATTCGTATTTTTTAAACTCATTACAGAAATTATGATATTTAACATTGTTTTGTTATTTATTGCTTCATTGTTCAAGAGTGAGAATGTGCCTGTATTAAAGAAAAGTAAGCCAATGGCTGTAATACTAATTTTTGTAGTTAATAAAATGCTTGTCTAAACTAATCTTATTTCAATTCCTAAATGAATTTTGAACCAATATAACTAATAAGTAAATGTTGACTTAGCTGAATTACAGATGATTTCTTCACTTATCTTTAATTATTTTTAATCTTTAGAATTGCAATAATATTAAATGTAGGTTATTTAATTTCAGCACAAGTGAAATTAAAACTGCTTCCTTTCCAAAACTATACTATTGAGCCAAATTGACGAAAGATACATTAGCATTAGGAGAGAAACTGACATTCTTGAGCAATTTTTTATAGTATTCTACTAGAGAAAGTAACACTTAAATTTAAATGAAATTATATGACTCTCTGGTACTAGGATTTGATATGTTAATTTTTAAAAGTTTATTTATTTTTTTATTTTCTCTCTGTACAATCCTAATTCTGTGACAAAAACTCAATGAAGTTGCAGTAATATTTTATTGTGTTGTTGCGTAATGTACTGGACTTGCACCAGGTAGTGGACACGAAGAATATATTGTGTTATTGGTTGCTGTATTGCCCTGTTCTTGAGTTAACTTTTTATCTTCTATTGCTACTGAAAATTCAGTTATTTGAAAAACAATAATTCTTCCAGTGTAATAATAAGTATACATAGATGCAATAGAATTAATATATGTAGGTGTTTGAAATTAAATTATCTAGGTTTTAGATGTAATTTTTATTGGTCTTATATGTACCTGTAGCCTGCAGTGTGAAGTAATACATGTTTTCTTATTTTCTCTGGATTTCATTTGAGACAGTGTAATCAAAACACAAAAAAATTTCTAAACAGCTAGAATATATTCAAACATGTTTTTTGTACATTAATTCCCTAGTATAAAAAACAGTACTAAGTATAATTTTATACTTTGGACTGTTTTAACACTGACTTCCAGTTAAAAACTCTGATTCACCTTACTCAAACACAGATTGAGATAAATATTTTTGTACCAAATTTTTAATATTAGTTGTGATATAAGCCTATGTTTTAGAGACATTTTTGGGAACATACAACATATGGATATGTCAGATAAACATAATATCTGCATTAAATCTATTCCTTATATGCGGTACTTATGTAATTAGCTCAAGTACACATTAAAATGTATCATTTGTGTGTGCTGATACCAATAACACACACACCTTTTCCACTTCAGTTATTCTCATTTCTGCAATGTCAAGTAGAAGCATACTTTGATCATAGTGAATTTTTCCTTCTGTGTTATGTTAATATGACAAATTTGTATGTTGATCAGTAAATGTTTTCTTCTGTGTTATGTGATACAAAAAAACTGTTGTACCACATATTTTATAAACTAATTACTGTTTTAAACAAATTAATGTGTAAGCCCCCATCTGATTTGTTAACAATCACTGTGTGGTTTCCCTAGTCAGCTGGGTCAACTACTCTTTCTCTAATACTTGTTTTTTCCATTTTATGTAACGCACATTTCAGTGGCTCAAGCAATGTCAGTGGAACACTTCTTGAAGACATAATGACACATCAGGATCCACAGTGTCCCCATAGAACTATAAGGAGAGAGCATTTTAACATTTCAAACTTTGAACTAATTTGTTCTCAACTGCCAGAGGCAACAGAAGTTAATATTTTCGATGCACATTGGGCAAATTAAATTAACTGAAAGGTCATCTGAATTTTTTTTAACACAAAGTTTAGTGTAAATTTAAAATAAAGTATTTCTTTGGCTCCTAAAGATTACAATATTGTTCTCAGGAAATCTTTGGGGATTTGGAGGGAGTTAATGTTAGTATAGATGATATTTTGGTGTGGGGAAAGTATGAAGTAGAACATATAAAAAGAATATAGAAGAGTTTTTTTATTGTTTTAGAGTAAGAAGAAATGTTAGATCAAGATCAATGTTTGAGAAAAGATATAAAATGGCACTCAGGTTAAAGATTTAGGCCTTATGTTCTCCCAAAAGTAACGAACCTGATAAAAAAAACAAAGCTTTTTTAGAAACGCAAAATCCCTCAAATAAATCTGAATTAAAAACCTTTTTATGCATGATAACATATGCGAGTACATTTATTCCAAAGCTATCAGTATCAACTTTCAAATTAAGAAATTTAATTTAAAAAAATGTTATATGAAATTAGGATAGCAGCATGTAAAAGGCATTCACAGAATTGAAAACATTTAGATAAAATAAAACAGAATTAAAGTTTTATATGCAAAAAACAGTATTAACATTGAATGTTGATTCATCTAAAAATGGTCTAGGTTGTGTATTATTAGAAGACAAATTTCCAGTAGTTTGTGCTATTTAAGTCATAGGCAAATGTGTGAGTGCTCTATGAGTAAAATTTGACTGGGGTAGAATGCTACATTCAGATTAAAAAGGAAGCTCTTGGGACAGCTTGTGCATGAAAAACAATGATTGCATTTTGAGGAAGCTTGTTGTATTTGAAAGTGATCACAAACCTTCAGAAACAATATTTTAAAAAATATTAAATGACTGCCCTGCTAGATTACAATAAAATACATTGAGCATACAACCATTTGATACTATTGTTTCATATAAACCTGGGAAGGAAGTTTTTCTGGCAGATGAGCATACATTAAAGGCAAGCCAGTGTGCACTAGATAACGAATTGTTAATCAATCAGAATCTCATGCAAAAATGAAACTGCTAAAAATCTTAATAATAAATGTTTAGCCAAGTGAGAAATAGCATGTTTCAGATTTGATAAATTCATATTTAACGTTTAGAGATGAGTTAATAATAATGGACATATTACTTTTTAAATGCAATAGATTGTTATACCCCAAAATGTTGAGAAATAATATGCTAAAAAACGTACGTTTTTCTTATTTTGGCTATGGACAAATGGGAAAATAAAGATTGAGATACATTTTTTGGCCTTCCATGGGTAAACAAATTGGAAAAATTGTACAGAATTGTCTTTCGAGTATTGGATGTCATAGACCATAAAAAGAGCCACTGCTATTAAGAGATGTACCAAGTGGACCTAATAGGTTTACATCTTTATTTATTTTATTACAAAAACATATTATGGATATTGGCAATTGATTATTTTAGTAAATATGTGGAGGTGGTAAATCATTGTGATAAAAATCTTAATGAAAAATTCCAAAAAATCATTTTGAAATGTAAGCATCTATTCTCCAATCATTGAGGATAAGGTGATAGCATTTATGTGTGTAAAAATGAGGTTTACAGAGAAAATTACAGTTATTGTTAATTGTCCTAGATCAGTGATTCCCAACCTTTTTTTAACATCAACCACTTGGAAAAGAATTTTGAGTTCAATCGATCCCTGTACATTATTCTATATAAGATGTACATAATCTTAACTTAAAGAAATGCACGTAAATGTCTTAAAGGTAATTATTATGTGGTAAATATCTAGATTTATTATGAGGAAAGTGTCTTTTGCATCTGTGTAGCTGAGTTTCTAATCTCTGTTGTTGTGTAATGGTTAAGAAATGTTGAGCATTTTTACATAGCCTTAACATTTCTCGAATGCACATAGGGAATATTTTGTTCTGCTATAGATTATCAGTGTCAACACATAGTTATAATTTGTTCAGTTTTCTAAATATCCTGACCAAATGTGTAGTCACATTCTTGGATGCCCTGGTGCAGAAAGTCGAAAAGAGACCCGTATTTATAATAAACATGAAATTAAGAGTTTGAAATGTAATTGGCATACATATAAGGAGAGAGTACAAGAAATTTTGAAGCCGTTTGTGAGCAAAAAGGTGTTGAGGTTGGTAAATGTATTGTTATAAAATTGAACATCAGGATATTACAAGATCAAGCCAAATTGTTAAACCACCTGATTTATACAGAAATTATGCATTGTAATCTGTTCAATTACAATCATTTTTACTTTGTCGGCCTTACTTAGTAAGAAGAGAAAACATTGTAATTGTGAGTTGGAAATTAATTCCAAGGAAACATATTTCTGGCTCTGCCATGCACAACTTATTGTGCAGAATGGTCATTTACAACCTTTTCTGTTGAAAAACAAACTGGTTACGATCAAAAGTTTCAAAAGAACAACTCAATAGATAATGCATTGAAGGCTCAGGAATTCCATGTGAAATCGAACACCAAGGAAATAGCGCGACTTTTGGCGCATCCGTATTTTGAATTCGCATGAACTTCAAAAACCTTATGATTGTATTTGTTTACATTATTGTATGTATAAGTGCATGTATTTTAAATAAGGTCGTATAAAATTTATCGAAAACTAAACACTTTTCTTTTAAAAGGAGCTCAAAATTCCGCATTTACTAGAACGTTCACACGTCATTTTCTCAAAATTGGCTCTAATTTTATCGACAGGTAATACTAATTGCTCTTTTAAAAACGACATAAACGTCATTTTGCTGTACTCTCCTGTTTTTTGAATAATCACACGATGTGTGTGTGGGGGTTTTTTTTTTTTTTTTACGAGGGTAGGTGGAAATCTTCAAAAGACACCATGCAGCCCGTACCACATGATAGTGTGAGATTTTTACCCACTAAAACCAACCTCCCTTCTCCTACATCTTCCCCGCGGAACCGCCGTTAGGCATTACATCCCGGGGAGTGGATTAGAGTGGCCTAGTCACCAGCTACTTCTCTTCGCCAAAACGTAGGAAGGATCAAACGAGGATCAGTCGACTTCCCTTCTTTCCCTTTCTATTCTCCTCAGCTCAGCTATTATGGTCTGCGCATATGCGCTCACCGCAATCCAGTTGGTTTCTGAAGCGAGCATGCACCCAACCATTGCTTCGGGTGTCAGAGGGTCGATCCCGAGTATACTCATAACGTGCCGTCTCTGCACATGGTATCGCGGGCACTGGAAGAACACATGCTCGGCGTCTTCGACAGCAGGTTCACATAGTGGACAGAATGGGGTATCCTCCAGCTTGAACCTGTGGAGATATGCCAGAAAACATCCATGCCCAGACAACAGCTGGGTTAAGAAGAAATTTACTTCGCCGTGTTTACGGTTGATCCACGGTGCAATGAAGGGAATCATGCGGTACGTCCATCTTCCTTTAATAGACTTGTCCCATCGATCCTGCCATTCGAGCAGTGTTGTTGAGCAGTCTGGGTTCTCCTCTTCTTTGTGATATCGCCTCCGTCTCTCCTGCGCCAAGATATCGACAGGAGGCATCCCTGCGATGACGCACACTGCATCGTTTGACACAGTGCGGAATGCACAAGCTACCCGCAATGCTGATAACCTGTACACTGACGTCATCCCTCGGATGTAGCTATTTATCATCGTGGAGTTGGCCCATACTGGGGCTCCATAGAGCAAGACGGACCTCACAACCAAGGCCAGAGGCTTCCGTTTCTCCTGACAGGGCCCTATGTTGGGCATTAGTCTCGACAGTGCTGCATTAATTACCGCAGCTTTATTGCTGGCGTACTTCAGGTGGTCAGCAAATGTCAGACGGGCGTCAATCATGAGACCAAGATATTTGATCGACGGCTGTGATTCAATACGGTGGTCTCCGACTTTGAGAGTGATGGTTTCTCTCTTTTTCCTGCTAGAGACTAGGAGAACCTCAGTCTTGTGCTCAGCTAACTGCAGCCCTGAGGACTTCAACCACTGACTAACAATAGCGATCGCTTCGTTGCAAATATACACAATTTCCTCAATGTACTTCGCAACGGCGACGATAGCAATGTCGTCCGCGAAACCAATAATACTGGTGCCTTCTGGGAGGGGAAGCTGAAGAACCTCGTCATACATCACATTCCATAATGGTGGACCCAATACCGACCCTTGCGGAACACCAGCCGTGATATTATGTACCTTCGGCCCATTACTTGTATTGTAAATGAGTGCTCTATTACTCAGATACTCGGCCACAATCTTCCTCAAGTACGTTGGCACATTAAATCTGCGGAGAGCTTGGTGAATATTACTCCACCTGGCCGAGTTGAATGCATTTTTAATATCCAACGTAACGACAGCACAGTACTGTTTTGGGCCTCTCTTCCATCTACTTCCTCCAATTGCTTGTCGGGCGGTGTTAATGACAAGCTGGACTGCGTCAACAATCGAGCGGGCTCTGCGGAAACCATACTGATTTTCCGAAAGGCCTCCTCTCTCCTCCACAGCTTTCTCCAGTCTGGTACTAATAATTCTCTCCAGAACATTGCCAGCTGTGTCCAGCATACACAATGGCCGGTATGATGATGGATCTTCGGGTGATTTATTCCCCTTAGGGAGAAGCACCAAGCGCTGTTTTTTCCATCTTTCTGGATACACGCCTTCCCTCAAGCAAGAATAATAAAGTTTCACAAAGATGTCGGTGTGAGCAAGTATCGCAGTCTTGAGGGCAATATTGGGAATGTTATCCGGTCCGGGAGCCTTTGTGTTGCCGATTCTGCTGATTGCGTGCAGAATTTCTTCTTGCGTGACTGGAGGAATTATTTCTAGCTCAGATAACGCTATATTATCTGAGACACCGGGGTGGTTAGGGAATAGGGCTGTCACAATTCTGAGCAGCATTTTGGGGCAAGTTGGAGAACGTAGGTGTCGCTGTCTTAACCTACACATGACCGTCTTGTACGGCCTACCCCATGGATCCTTTTCCACCTCGTCACACAGGCTTTTGGCGCATAAGCGTTTGCTCTTGCGGATTTCTATTTTCAACTGGCTTCGAGCGAGTTTGTATTGCTCTTGCAATTGAGGAAAGTTGTCTCTGCCACGAGCTCTCTGGTACTGTCTTCTGGCTCGAAGGCGCCTCCGTCGTAATTGGGCGATTTCCTCATTCCACCAGTAAACTGGTGAACGTCGAGAGATTGCTCCCCGTCTAGACATAGCCGCATCACAGGCTTTGGTTACCCATTTCATCACCTGCCCAGCTTTGTCATCTGCGGTACCTGTTGGCACTATCGTCTCCAAACATTGTCGGAAAAGTTCTTCGAACGTTTTTACTTTCCACCCAGCTGGCTGATATTTCGGCGCAAAATTATCCCGCCGCTTATTTTGCACCTCGTACAAAAGTGCCTGGTGGTCACTCTGGGTATAGTGTTCACTAACTCTCCAGGACACTCCCATTCTCAAAAGATTATCTGACATGAACGTCAGATCCACAACAGATCCCACGCCCCCTCTGCGGAAGGTGTGTATGTCTCCCGTGTTGGCGAGTTCTACATTCAGCAGGGAGAGGGATGCCAGAACTGCTCGACCTCGCTCATTAGTGGACGAACTACCCCACTCAACCGCCCAGGCGTTGAAATCTCCAGCTATCACCAAGGGGCTTCGTCCTCTTGCGTCGTACACTAAGCGGTCAAGGAAGTGCTCAAACTCGTCCATTGTCGCGTTTGGTGAGGCATAACAGCTGTAGATGTAAACGCCGTTGATTTTTACCCAGACAAATCCAGCTCCGGGTCTGGTCATAACTTGCTGGAATGTGTGTTTTCCACACGCCCAGATTGCCGCCTGGTTGAGGAGGTCAGATACCCACGCTGTATCTTCACGGTTAGTATACTGCTCGCATACTATTGCTAAATCAGCCTCCCATTCCCTAACCGACTGTGCCAGGATATCCTGGGCGACTGCGCAATGGTTGAGATTGAGTTGTATAATTCTCATTTTCTATCCGTTATTGCTTTCTGCGCTTTTTGGTACGATGGACACCTGCTGCACCCAGTAGCATGTCTGCCTTGATTCCCCTTTTCTTCACAAAGCAAGCACTTTGCGTCATTTGTGCATGACTTAGCAAGGTGATCATCACCACCACAATTCATGCACAAGTTGGACCGGTCATGTGAGTTTTTACATGCTTTTCTGAGGTGTCCAAAATCCAAACATCTGTAACACCTCAGGGGGACCTTCTTCTCACGCAGAGTGCAGTACACCCATCCTATTCTTATTTTACCAATGGCCAACAATTTGTTAGCCACCGCAACAGGAACGCTGACTATTGCTACCTGTGTTCCACCATAGGATGGTCTTAGGGATTTGACCACAGTAGCTGGGAGACCACTGGCTTCGGGAAGTTTGTCCACCAGAGCCTTATGCACTTCCTCTTTAGTTGTGACCTCATCCAGGTCCTTCACCTGAATAGTCACGGTGTGAGTGAGAGCCCTCACATCAGCGTCCGATCCAAACACCTTCTTTACAGAGGACTGAAAATCTATTGTTTGCCCTCCGGCAGAACGCTTCAGTTGCAGAAGAAGATCGCCGCCAGCTGTCTTCCGGATGTGCGTGACATTCTCGCCCAGATCCTTAAGCACAGGATCAGTTTTCATTTTTTTAAGGATGTCCGCGTACGTCAGCGCGTCGTCCTTCTTCTTAATCATCAGGGCATCTGGTCTGGGTGGCCTTTTCCGCGTTTTAGAACGCTTACGCGTTCTCTTACGAGTGACCACTTGCCACTCGGGCTCTTCTCGTGCCACTTCGGGCTGTTCTCGCGGTATTTCCGAAGAAGGTATTTCTGCCCGGATTTTATCTGCGTTTTTCGCAGTCTCCTTCCTTACCTTGGGCACCTGGGAGTTCCGGTTTCGCGAAGGATCGCTTCTCGTTACGAGTACTCCCGCAGCCACCTTCTCAGGGGACGTCTGAGTACATTCTTCTTTCCCAGTAAGTTTGTTGCACTGAGGATCTGGTCTTGGTGATCCTCCTTTTTGCAGTGCTACCACCTCATTAAAGTGCGTCTGGATCGAATACGCCAGTTTCTTGATCTCACCATGAACATTATGGCGAGGCTTAACAAAATTGAGAAGCTCGGTTATTTTCTTCTCAAGGCTACACAATGCCTGTTGTTTTGCAAGATCATCACTAGTAGCAAAGGGTACTACAGCAGCCCAGTGGTCCACTGCTGAAGTACTGCGGTCGCTGGTTGACGACGCCTGGGAGCCCGCTTGCTCACTCCCAACAGACGCCGGTACTGGGGATCCGGGCCCCTGCACCGTAAACTGAGATCCCAAAAGACCTTCCATATTGGTTTTTTGACTGGGGTGTCCTTCCCCGCCTGTTGGTCCGTGAGAGGTATTTTAATTGCCTCTTGACCTCTATATCTAGAGATTCCTCCCCTGTACGCCACCTAGGGACACGTCGCTTAGGGGTTACAGGCTCCCCCGGCTTCACCCTTTACCCTGGGCCAGGGTTGTAACCAACCAGACCGTATCCCGATATACTTTCGGGGCGCTCCAGTACGGCGGTTACATGCCATTCCGACAGGAGACTTGACAGAACCCCCTTCTCTCGTCTGTTGGTCGACCCGTACCGCCGAAGGGATTGGTTACCACAACCTTGGCACGGGTTACTCGACTCGACAGGGTCCACCTCTTGAAGGTGAGAGCGGAGTTGGGATGGAGAGGCTAGGAGACTCTCTTCAGCGAGTCTTGTAATCGCATCACATCCCCTTGGACCCCCCCCACACACACACACACACATGTGTGTGTGTGTATGTATGTATATATACATGAAGAATTCTTAGCGACCAATTGATAAAATATTGAAGGCAGGTTAACGGGGCTTGGTCATAAATAAACATGAACTACAAGTTGATTGTTTGCCGCCTTTTCGGAAAATTTATTTCCATCCTCAGGGCTGAATAATATGAGGAAAGAATTTTCTTTTCAAAAGTACGCAGCCAACTACATTGTTTGAATTAAAAAAAAACAATTCTAAATGTCTAGTTTTCTTCAGAAAAAATGCCACTCTTTCTTTTTACGTTTGCAGTGCTGCCAACCTCCTTCCTTTCCAATGCGGGCTTCCTAGTTTTCGGTCTCTCTTTCTATCGACCTGTGCGTACCATGTTCCTTCTTGTTACTAAAGTATTCCTATAACTATTAATTATTTCTTCAGAATTTAAAAAAATCTTCCGTTGTTTCTCATAACTATCTAGTCGAAGACGAGTTATTACGCCGAGTTTTCTGTCAATAAAGTTGACAGCCCTGCACTGCCGTGACGTAGTCAGAACCCGCCTCACCCCGCACCCCGCTGTGGAGTATCAAGAAAAAGTGCGTGATTAGTAGATCAGATCCTCTTTGATCTTTCCATAATACAATACTACTGGAAGGATTCACACACTCGCCGCGATAACAACCCATAAATACTTAAAATTAACTTTTTTAAATGGTCGTGTTTAATTAACACAAAGCTAAATGATGTATGAGAAATAAGTGAACATTCTCAATATTATATTTAATGATTTAGCGACGTAGGAATTCTAATAATGAAATTTGGAATAAATAAATGTTTTACTCGTGATGTTAGTGACACTTGAAGTTGCTCAATGACATCTAGCGGACATTTCCGGAAGTTCCACGCAAGCTTGTGGTGAAGAGAGAGCGCCCGCCGGCAAGAGTTTAAATTACTTATAGACTTGTAAGGCCGGCCTAAACTTCTGCCCATGGTGGAAATATTTCCACCATGTTTCTGCCCTAACACCGAGCCAGCCTACTCGATGCGCATGCGCGCTCACTTCCCCGCGCCCCGTCCCTGACCTTCAGCTGTCTTATGGCGTTAAGGCGCGTCCATACGATGCATCTTTTCTGTGCGGGAATAAAAATGCGCAAAGTTGAAAGACGAACGTTCAACATAGCGCACGTGCGCTTCCCTGTCCACACGGTGCAACACTGTGCGGTACTTCAGATCTGTTCTGTAATGATCTGTTCTGATCCAGCTATTTGCGCGGCAATTTCGGCAGCTTACTTTATAATCAGTCGAAAGAAGAGAAAAAGAGAGAGGCGCATGTAGATAAGAGAATATTTTATGCAAGGAAAACGCTATTAAACGTGATTGCCTTTAAGGCTTGGATGAAAACTATTGCATTTAATTGTTTCAGCTATGTAACTTATTAAATAAATTTCGAAAATGGGCATTACTGTAAAAATAAAAACACATATTAGGAAGAACAAAATATTCTTCTCCTGTCATTGCAACACACCGCACTAGAAATGGAAATAATAGAGTGTTAATTTTTACTAGTTTCAACGATAGTGATAGTGAAATAAATATATATTGAAAATTGATATTACCTTAAATTGGGTACAATTTAATTACAAACACCTTACAGTATTGAGCAAAACACTTTAAATTTAGTATTTAAATACTTAGCAAAACTACTTTGCAAACAAGTATGAAAATACATATTCAAAATACATAAGGATTTGATTCGCTATTAATAATAATACTTTATTGAGTCACATATACAATTACAATAATGTATAATGAGTCAAATGTGATGTATATGAAGAGAGTACAATAGCACACATCTTCTTGAGTGCAGAGAAGTTACATTTATTGTCCAGAAGCAAAACAAGGCTCCATCTCAGAGCATTTGCTCAATGGTCCAGGGAAATGGCAAAAAAACAACAAAAAAACAACTGGTTGAGATGGTCATTAGCCTAGGGATACTACAATACTTATTACAGATAGATTAAGATATTATTTAGTAGCAAACTAGTTTAGCATATTTTAATTTAAAATAATTTGACATTTCAAGATTTGTACTGTATCATTTCTAAAATTTACTTGGTCTAGTAACTTAACAGCTACTAGTAATAATAATAATAATAATAATAATAATAATAATAATAATAATAATAATAATAATAATAATAATAATAATAATAATAATAATAATAATAATAATAATAAGCGAGTCATACGCACCAAAATTAAGGAAGAATTACGAGTGGAATTTGTGAAAAGATTGAAAGGTATACTGAAAACCTTGAATTCACGAAATCTTACTGCAGCAATGAATATGTATGCAATACCTGTAATAACATCCTCATTCGGAATTATCAAATGGTCCAAAACTGATCTCGAATCATTGGAGAGACTAATCAGAGTTCAATTGACTCGCAACAAATATCACCCGAAAAGTGCAGTTCAAAGCGTCACACTCTCGAGGAAGATGGGAGGTCGTGGCATCATAAAAATTGAGAGTCTACACACAAAACAAATTATCAATATGCGCGAGTATTTCCGAAACAAAGCTGTATCATACCAGCTTCACACTGTTTGGAGAACCGTGGCAGGAAGCAGATGAGCAGATGTGGCAGAAGCAGGAGAGATGAACAGGAGGCAGATGACAATTACACAGCTCTCAGCTTGAAACACGATATGGACCTCAGACAGCCATCCTTTGACGTGGAGATTGAACTATGGAAACAGAATGCACTTCATGGGAGATATCCTGCAGAGATAGCCAATTCAAATGTAGACGTTATACTCAAATTCAAATGTAGACATATATTAAAGTGTAGACGTAGACGTACAAGTGGCTCACCATCGGATATCTGCTCACTGAGACGGAGGGTTTCATGTTGCAATCCAAGACCAAGTTATTGCAACAAAGAATTACCTGCATTTATTAGCATACTGGCTCCCACAGAATATAAGCAAAGACATGATATGGTTGGCCGAATTGCCCACGCCCAGCTTTTGAAAATCTACGGGTTAGCACTAACACATAACATACCATGCTACAAGTATATCCCACAAAATGTCATAGAAAATGTTAACTATAAGTTATACTGGGACAGAAGTATATTGACAGAACGAACAGTCCACCACAATAGACCTGACATGACATTTTTGGATAAAAACAAGAACAAAGTATGTTTTATTGATATAGCAGTCGTAGAAACAAGCAATCTCACCTAAGTATATAATACTAACAGCTAAAATTAAGCCGCTCTTCAAAAAAGGCAACAAAAATGAAATTCAAAATTATCGGCCCATCTCTCTTCTATCAGTTTTTTCAAAAATATTAGAGAGACTTTTTTACGTACGAATGGAAACCTTTCTCACTAAACACGACGCGCTTTCAGATTGCCAACATGGATTTAGAAAATCAAAATCAACGGAAACAGCTATATTTTCTTTTCTTAAAGATGTCGCCTCATCATTAGATCAAAACGAGGCACCTATTGGATTATTTTTAGATCTCTCAAAAGCTTTTGACATCATTGATCATGACATTTTACTTTCAAAATTACCTTCATATGGAATCCGTGGTATTGCTCTAGATTGATTATGTTCGTACCTTAAACAACGATCTCAGAAAGTTGAAATACCTTACTGGAATGATGGAACATTACGTACGCACCTTTCCGACTCTTTGCCCGTTGCACGTGGAGTTCCTCAAGGATCGATTTTAGGCCCTATTCTGTTCCTACTTTACGTAAACGATATGCCCTCGACGATTCGAAACGGAAGAAGGGTTCTCTTTGCGGATGATACGAACATCCTTTGCAATAAAGAAACCGTAAATAGTACAATATCAGATGTTTCAAATTGGTTCCGAAATAAATTAATAGTAAACGAAAAGAAAACGGTTTTAATGCAGTTTTCCATTTCAAATAAACAATTCTGTGCTCCATTGAAAATGAACAGTGTACCATTGACTGATGTTAAGGCAACAAAATTTTTAGGTCTCTCAATTCAGTCAAACCTTAAATGGAACGTCCATTTAAATGAATTGAACACAAAATTAAGTTCATGATGCTACGCGTTCAGAATTCTTGCAAATGCAGTCAGCCTTCATACTGTTCGTTGTGTATATTTCGCGAATGTTCATTCCTGCCTGAGATATGGCATAATATTCTGGGGAAATACATCTTATAGCTCCCAGACTTTTAGATTACAAAAACGAATTGTACGAATAATAACCAAATCCCACCCACGTGATTCTTGTAAGCCTCTCTTCATTAATCTAGGAATTCTACCATTACCGTGTCTTTTTATTTACGAATCAGTGGTTTTTGTAAAAAATGACTTGCTTAAGGGCGGGAATATATTTTCAGAAAATGCCGAAGTCTATTACTATAACACTCGACGTAGAAATCATATTCATCAGGTGACAGTATCAACAGCTCATTACAAAAAATTCACATACAATACATGTACATTATTTTACAACACTTTGCCAGATGACATTAAACGATTAAATTCAATAGAAAAGTTTAAATCCCAAGTGAAATCGTTTCTGCTGCATAACTGTTTCTATACAATTAGAGACTATACTGAGCATCACAAGAAAAGTAACATTAATTTTAACAATGATACATAATGCATTAATTACCATTTGGACTGTATAAATGAGTATAAACAACCTGTAACAACTATTGTAACACAGCTTCCGGGTCAATGACCCCCATCTCGATCAGGTTTTTCGTCCAGTTTCCTGATCCATTGAGCAAATGCTGAGATGGCCCCTTGTTTTGCTTCTGGACATAAATGTAACTTCATTTTCTGTGCACGTCTTCTAGAATTCAGTGGGAAATACAATTATTCAAATTATCGTTTCCACGTTGTCGCGGCAGGAAGTAATAAGAGCCAAAATTTATTGCTTATTTATCCTTGAAAATAGATTTTATTACATGGGAGTTTTTTTGTTTTTTTTCTCCCTTTCAAAATTCAAAATTTATTGCTTATTTATCCTTGAAAATCGATTTTATTACATGGGAGTTTTTTTGTTTTTTTTCTCCCTTTCAAAATTCAAAATTTATTGCTTATTTATCCTTGAAAATCGATTTTATTACATGGGAGTTTTTTTGTTTTTTTTTCTCCCTTTCAAAATTCAAAACTTAAGTAGTATATGATTTAGTGTAGGGATCACAGAATTTTGAAAATGTGCACACAATTCACTTTTCCCAATAGCCCGTCATACGCAGTTTTTAACTGTTTTTTGACGTAAATAAATAAATACTAAAATCCAGAAATACAGGGAGCTGACACATATCGTAAAGGAGCAATGGAACGTCCGGGAGATCGAGAGCATTTCCATAGTTCTCTCAGCAACAGGAATCTTCCCGAAGACCTTGAAGTGTTCACTTGAGCGGTTATCCATTAAGAAGAACATCATTATCTATCTACAAAAATCTGTGATTCTGAGTACTTGCTCTTTAGTGAGGTAATTTCTGGGAAATAATGAGGGGTTCTGAATTCATTGTTTATAATTTATTTTGATATGTATATAGTTTTTAGCATATATATGAATTAATTGTTTATAACTTATTTTGATATGTATATAGTTTATTTTAGATCTCTTATTCATCTTACTATTTTGTTATATTGTTTAATGAAATAATTGATGGTTGTCGTGCTTTGATAAAACATAATGTCTGTATGGTCGCCTTATGTACCAGGAAAACTGTGAATAAAGAGTAATAATAATAATAATAATAATAATAATAATAATAATAATAATAATAATAATAATAATAATTGTTAGTTTTCAATTATTACGCCAATGAGTATTTAATTTTAGTTCACTTTATTAACTACATATGGCGCGCTGCGACAGTTATATCGTTCATCATTTTTCTTCCCTTTCCTCACTCACGTACGAACCTTTGTATAGTGTAGACCGTTGGATCAATAAAATCCGTTTTTTATCAAGTGTTCTGTGTTTCGTTACATCCTGCACCAACAGGTTATGGGCCCAGGAATACGCGAGTTGCGCGTTCGGTGGTAAAAACGAAAACGTGAGTAAAGTCAAACAAACGTGATTAAACGATCGAGAGTGAACGAAGAGATCATTCCACGTCAGTAATTCCAAAAATGGCGTATTCGAACGCGACGAACACGATCGGACTCGAAATGTTGTCCCGCGACAACTACGACACATGGAGAATTGAAGCCGAAACCATATTAATCAAAAATGACACCTGGGAATACGTTTCCGGCGAAATTCCACAACCCGAGGTAATTGGCGAAGGTGCAGATCTCGTCGCAGCGGAAAACGCGCATAAAGCATGGTTGGCGGCAGATCGGAAAGCAAAGGCCGTCTTGATTTTGTCAACCAAACCTTCCGAACTTGAACATATTCGCGAATGCGTCACTTCACGCGACATTTGGAACAAATTGGAATCGATTTATGCTTCCAAAGGACCAGCGCGCAAAGCAACGCTACTAAAACGGCTCATACAACAAAAGATGCAAGAAAGTGACATCACGGAACATCTTGCCGTAACATCACGGAACATCGATACCGTGGACAAACTTCAAGCTATGGATGTGGACATTAATGGCGAGTTATTGACAATTATGTTGCTCTATAGTCTCCTCAGTAGTTTTGACAATTTTCGGTGTGCGATTGAGTCCCGAGATAACCTACCAAACGCAGAAAGTTTGAAAGTGAAAATTCTCGAAGAATATAACGCGTGAGTGCAGAAAACGACGGTAACGCGAGTGCCGCGATGTTTGTGAAATCCGGCAGAAAGTTCTCGAAGAAACCGCAAAGTGGCGCTAGCGACAAAATGAATAGTGAACCAAAACATTAGAGTCTCAAACCGAAAATCAAGTGCGGATTTTGCAACAAAAATGGACACAAAGAACCCGATTGTTTCTTTAAAAAGAAATGAAGTGAAAAATCGGCAAATCTGGCAGAAGACGAGGTTCATACTTCATTCTTCATCGGTCACGAAACTCCAAAATTACGTGATTCAAACATACGTTGGTGTCTCGACAGCGGGTGCACAACTCATTTGTGTGGTGACAAAAATGCATTTACGCGCGCGAAGGAAATGCAAGGTGACTTAAAACTCGCAAACAATTCGGTAACGGACGTGATGGCAAAAGGTGGGGTTAGAATCAAACTTCAAAACAACGCGAGTGACACCGTTACGTTGCAGGACACGTTGTATGTTCCGGATTTACGTAATAATCTTATTATATTGCAAAAATCGTCGACAAAGATCATGAGATGATTTTTCGAAGAAACGACGCGGTCATAAAAGACAATAAAGGCGAGATTAAAGTTTTTGCTTAAAGGATAGGTAATTTATTTTACTTGCACGAGGAAAATCCAATGGCATGCGCCGCCTCCGAATCTAAGGTTATGAAGACCGGAATGAAGGACTGGCACGCTCGGCTCGTTCATTTGAACTCCGGAGACTTGATACATACGATGCAGAACAAGATTGCCACCGGGTTGGAATTCAACTATACCGTGGACTTAACAAAATGCAACGCGTGTCTGGCCTGTAAAATAACAAGTTTCAGCAAACGAGAAAACACTTCGAAATAGTTACTGGAAGTAGTTCACAGTGACCTTTGTGGACCAATGAGAGAAGCGTCTTTGGGAGGCGCACGATATTTCATGACATTCATTGATGAGCACAGCCGGTGGTGCGAGGTCTACTTCCTGCACAACAAAGGAGAAGCTGTCGAAAGATAAAAATTCTCCAGTCAGATAACGGTAAGGAATTCTGTAACGACAAAATGACATCAATTCTAAAGAATGCAGGAATCCAGCAACGATTGACAGCACCGTACACGCCGCAACAAAACGGCATTGCGGAACGCAAAAATCGAACCCTCGCCGAAGCCGCTCGATGTATGATTCATGAATCCGGGTTACCCACAAGTTTTTGGGCTGGAGCGATCGTGACAGCCAATATATCCAAAATCGTTGTTCTACGAAGGGAACACCTGGAGGAACTCCGTACGAGAAATGGACCGGGAAGAAATCAGATCTTCAACATTTGAGAGTGTTTGGGAACAACGTTTTCTTCCTCGACAAGTCGTCAAACCATGGCAAAGTCGACTCAAAAGGCGTACCTGGAATATTCGTGGGATACCCCCAGGGCTCCAAGGCGTATCGGATATGGATACCAGAGGAACGGAAAGTTCGCGTTTCCAGGGACGTAAAATTCCTCGACGAGTTTGATACGGGACCTTCCGGCAGCGATTACGCCTCTGAAGAGAAATCGTTTTACCAGACAACGATTGAACGTGTCAACGCGGAAGAACATCCCCCGCAACTTGCTGAGATTGATCCGAGCACCACCGGTGCAAGAATCATAGACGACGACGAACCATTCTTAGGATTCGAAAACGTAATTGGCCCCGAAGTACCTGTCCATGAAAATGAGCAACGTTTTCCAGAAGCCGTCGAAGGAGTCGCAAATCAAGAGAAACGAGGACCTGGCCGATCAAAAATTGTCAGAACCGGAAAAAGAGGTCGCCCTACTAAACTTAATAAGTTAAGCAATGTTCAAACCGACGAAAACAACACACGACAATGCACACGATCGGAACACACGACGATGCTTCCGAGAACAACAGTCCAGGACCCGCGGAAGCAACGCCTCACCAATTAGCTCCAGTAGAGGTCAACCCTAGAAGCGAAGAAGATGACGAATTCCACGACGCAAATATCGCAATGCTTGCATCGGAGATCAATATTAGCGAAGCATTAAATGGACCAAACAGAACCGAATGGACTGATGCCATTTACTCAGAAAGCAATTGCTTGATCAACAATGACACATGGGAGATTGTCAACAGACCGAAGAGTGAAAACGTCGTAGGCTCCAGAACCGTACTTTGTAACAAATACGGATGTGATGGAACGCTGATTCGAAGGAAAGCAAGAATCGTGGCCAGAGGTTTCACCCAGAGGCCAGGAATCGATTTTCTGGACACCTTCGCACCAGTTGCTAGGATGGAGTCACTACGCTTGCTCTTGGCGCTATCGGCAAAGTTCAATTTGCAGGTCTGTCAACTCGACGTTACTACAGCTTACCTAAATGGGGACATTGACACAACAATATACATGGCGCTACCTGACCTTCTAGAAGAAACACTGCAGAAGATGATCCAGAAAGAAGAAGATGACATCGTTATTGAAAAAGCGAGAAACATGCTCCTAAATTTGAAATCGGGCAACCAAGTCTGTAAGTTGCGAAAGGCAATCTATGGACTACGACAGTCGCACGGTGTGACCAGATGGCGAAAACGTGGCCAAAACCTCAAAAATTAAAATTTATTTTGGGGGTTTCCGACCATTCCACTTGAAAGAGGAATGTTTCGCACATCTGTTGTGAAAGTATGAAGGATAATCCCTGTACCTGCTGCGTTCAGTGGAAGTTTGAAGTTGGAGTACACGGTCAGTGCTCGTCTAGCGTCAGAGGCGATAGTAAGTTGTGCTTTCCAATAGTTATAAAAACGCGCTACAAAATTATTTTTACTGTGTTTTGCAATTACGAATGTCCTTGTTGGTGGTAACACAAAAATTATGTTAATTTACTATGGATTACGATTTTTTATATTCGATGTAATGTGATATAAAATCTAACTAGCCTAAAAGTAATATATAACGCAATATAACACCTGAAAATTTTAATGACAATTTAGCTTGTATATTAATCATTCTGTTAAAAGAAAATTTGGCTGCGTCTCGCTGCAGATTCGTGTTTTATGAAATATTTTCTATCACAGTGTATATCTCGTAGCGGCAACCAGCATTACTGAGCGGGGCGTTAAAACTAACAATCATTCCATTCTCAAGTTCTGTACCGGCAAATATTGTGAATTGCTTGTGATTATGAATATTAGTCATTAGAATATTACATTACCTCTGAAGTTAATAAGGTATGGCCGAGTATAAACGCATATTCAAGTTTTATAAACTATTGTTTTTCTGAGCACACGCATATCTGTGACACGCTGCCTTAGATAAATTAAGTGATTCGTTCAAAGAATTCAGTGAAAGAAACATTTATAATAAATTGTTTAAATTGCATTCAGCTATAAGATCATCTTTCTAAAAATGCATTTATCGCGCGAATGCTGCCAAATAAGGTTTACTGAATAGTTAGTAAAGAATGAATGCGTCGTGGCACTGGTAAAATAATTTCGCATGGAATGTTATCAGTTCGTGGAAATATATTTGTATAGATAATTAACTAATTCTTCCGAATACTCGTGAATTAATAAACGAGATTTTCTTTCTGTGATCGTATAGATTGTTTCAATTTTCCTTGAAGGTACCCCGCGGTAGCCTGATTAGTAAAATTAATCGAGAATTTAGTTCACGATTTTTTTCAAATATAATGAGTGCGCGTAAAGATTTATAACTTTATTCGTCGAATAGAGTATTTAAATAAGTTACGAATAAAGCAAACACTTATTGCAAATCCCTGCAGTTTTAGATTTTATGACTAATTTCTTATGTGCGTGTGCAACTCGCCGCTGAACTGTGCCATAGTGAAATATATGAAGAGTTCTGTTCAAAGCGTTTTGTACAAATAAGAAATGCGTATAACGATTTATAACTCGTATAAACGAATAGAAAAATCCAATAAGTTATAAATGAACCAAACAAGTATTGCCAATTTAAGCAGTTTCAGGTTTTAAGACTAATTTATGTGCGTGTGCATCTCGCCGCGGAACAGAGTCATAGTGAAATATACGAAGAGTTCATGGGGTTTTGTACTATTAAGAAATGCGTATAACGATCTATAACTCATATAAACGAATAGAGTAATTCAACAAGTTATAAATAAAGTAAACACGTATTGCAAATATCTGCGGTTTGAGGATTTATGATTAATTTCTTGTTTTGTATATGTTGTTTCTTATGTATGTCTTAATTACATTTTCGGTCGCCATATTGTATCCGCCATATTTTTTTGTGTAATTTTGATATCAGATACGAAATCAGTGACCTCGAAAACCCCATGCACAAGTTAGTAAATGTATTCGAACCCATTTGAGGTTTTGGCCACGTTTTCACTATCTGGTCACACCGTGAGTCGGGTCGACAATGGTACTTCAAATTGAGCGAAGTTTTGAAATCGCGCAATCTGAGGACCACCAACTCAGATCCGTGCGTGTGTGTAGATGATCAAGGTGATTTCCCTACAATTTTACTCGTTTATGTTGACGATATCTTGATCGCTTCAAAAGACGCTGTAAGAGTCAGCGAAATCAAGAGCAAACTTTTTGCCAACTTTGACATCAAGGACCTTGGACTGGTAAACCATTGCCTGGGTATTGAAATCAAGCAGACCAAGGACAAGATAACTCTTTGTCAGAGTGGCTACATCAAGGAAGTTCTACGGAAATTCAAGATGGAAGATTGTAAGGGTGTGAAGACTAATTGCAACCGGAGCCAATATGCTAATACAACTCCCGAAGATGAAAATATACACCGGCCATTTAGAGACCTAGTTGGAGCCCTCATGTACATTGCAGTCGCCACTCGTCCTGACATTGCATATGCAGTAAATGTGCTTAGTCAGTTCAACAATTGTCACAACGATGGTCACTGGCGATTTCGCATAGCGCGTATTGCGCTACTTACAAGGAACCATCGATAAGAAGCTGACCTATGCACGAAACGATCATAACATCTCTGGTTTCGCTGACGCAAGCTGGGGAAATTGCGACATCGACCGAAGATCTTACTCGGGCTACACATTCATCCTGTCGGGAGCAGCGATATCTTGGTGTTCTCGCAAACAGAGGACTGTAGCATTATCATCAACCGAAGCAGAATATATGAGCATTACGGAAGCCGCAAAAGAAGCTATCTTTTTATCCACATTTGTTCAAGAATTGGGCTTCAAGGAGTTATGCAGCATCGTGCTATTAAATGACAATCAATCCGCTGGAAAATTGACACACAAGCCCATCTTCCATGCTAGATCCAAACATATTAGTATCAAGTACCACTTCATACGCCAAGCTCTTCAAGATTACCCGCTAAAACTTCAGTATCTACCTACAGAAGAGATGACCGCTGACATACTCACAAAACCACTTCCAGGAGACAAACATCATTATTGTGTCAATGGTTTGGGAATACTCGATTAAAATTTGATTTTTCATTTTATGTATATCATACATTATTTTTGGCTTTAAATTGAGAGGGCTGTTGGTATTCAATTATTACGCCAATGAGTATTTAATTTTAGTTCACTTTATTAACTACAGATGGCGCGCTGCGACTGTTATATCGTTCATCATTTTTCTTCCCTTTCCTCACTCATGTACGAACCTTTGTATAGTGTAGATCGTTGAATCAATAAAATCGTTTTTTTTGATCAAGTGTTCTGTGTTTCATTACATCCTGCACCACCACCACCACCACCACCACCACCACCACCACCACCACCACCACCAACAACAACAACAACAACAACAACAACAACAACAACAATAATAATAATAATAATAATAATAATAATAATAATAATAATAATAATAATAATAATAATAATAATATGGGGAAATTTAAACCATCCAATAGTGCGGAACTGGAAGACCTCGAGTGGATGAAGATAATCATCACAGATTGTTTTCCTTACAGAGAACGCTGGGTAAGGATTAGACCCACTGACTACCACTTCGACGAAGTTAATTACTTCACAAAGGATGAATTGGTGCAAACAATGACAAAGACCAAGATGAAAACAGCACCAGGGCCGGACGGGATTCCTAACGTGATCCTTAGCATAGTGGTTTCAGTATATCCCGAATGTCTCCTGGATACCTTTAGCCATTGCCTTAACCCTTTTAGACCCACATTTCTATTTGTGAAAAAAAATGTATAAATCACATTTTAATTGCTTATTTACAGTTAAATTAAGACATTTTGATTGAAACTTCAATAAATTTTTTCTTAGAATTTGTGTTTTGGAGTGTTCCCATATGGGAACAGCGGGACTGAAAGGGTGGGTGAAGAATACAAATTTTTTTTTGAAAGTCCACATAAATTTAATGATTTAACTTAGTTTTGAAGATAGATAATTTTATTTTTGATGAAATAATACAAAACAGTCAGCATGCAGAGATATATTACATTTGATACACTTCATTCGAGAATTTTTCTTGCATTGTCCACAACGAGACTGTCTCTCTCCTTTGGAAATGAAATGACCTTCGTTGTCATATCGTGTTTGGTTTGTTACTCTCTTTTCTACACTTCGTACCAAACGAGGTGATTTTCCTGGAGTCAGACGCTGTGAGTATTTTTGAAGGTAGGTGAGAGCAATTGTTCGTGTGAACTCAAGCTGATCCATTTGTACTTTCGAGCCCTTCGTGCACAATCTATAAAGATGCCATGCATTTTGTACAGACGCATTCAATGGAAAAGCGAACAACTGCCAGTACCATTTTTTGCCTCTTATATTTACTCTCATTTTTGAGACATTTTGATCTAAACGATCAACACCTCCCATGTTTATATTATAATAAATTACCCCAGCGGGCTGGTCAATCATTATATGCCTTTTGTGCTTAGCACTGTATCTTCTAGCTTTCCCAACAGGTGCAGCACCCCACTGTGTTGAAGCAACAGTTACAACATTGTTATCATTGTACCTTACAAGAGTTGCTTTTGATGATGTATCTGTGACAAGGCAGTAAAATCCTCTTTCTCTTTTTAGGACGTCTTTTGGATCCATTAGTGGCGCATTTTCAGTTCTGTTTGCGCGTATTGTACCTGTACCGTTCCATCCTCGCTCTTTCAGTTTCTCCAACAAATTTATGGAGGTAAAAAAGTTATCAAAGTACAAGTTATACTTATTTTCTGGAAGATTTTCTGTGAGTGATAAAACCACAGATCCTCCTACTCCAACGTCGGGGTATGTGTTACCAGTAGCTGCTCCCTGATACAAATTTGCCTGGATAAGGTAACCTAATCGGGTACACAAACACCATGCTTTATAACCGAAACGGATCGGCTTCCCGTGGATGTGCTGTTTTGCCCCATGACGACCGAAGTACGGAATCATTGACTCGTCTACACACAAATTTATGTCACCTGGAAAGTACTGCAACCATTTCTTGTTCAACATCTCCCAAAGAGGCGTTATCTTTGCAAAGCGATTCGATCTATCTAAATTTTGATTATCACACACATGTAGATATTTCATAATTTTCATGAATCTATTTCTAGAAATTGCATCAGATATAGCTTTGTTATAACTGTCTGGCCTCTGTTCCCAGTACATTCTCATTCTGTGTACTTGAGAATAACCACTAACAAGTAAAACTCCCAAAAATACCTTGATTTCATCTTGTTGAAGATTGAGATTGTTTTCACCTTTCTGACGGGCATACAAGTTGGAATAATCACAAATCATTTGAATTATATCATTACTGTAAAATAACTCAAAAAGCTTTACAGGATCCTCGTCAAAATTCAAAATCCAATCAGGAATTTCCCATTCTGTGAGAGTAGTTTCCTCTTTATCTTCATTTATCCAATTTCTTAATTTTCTTTTCTTTTTCTCTTTTCTTTTCAGATTTTCTGAGTCACTTACTTTCAAATTTGAAACTGTGTTTGAAACAACTTCTTTCACCACCTCACCTGATATAATTTTCTTTACATTTCCTTCCGCATGAGATAAAAGTTGTTTTCCGGACAAACGATCCAGTTCAGTTTCATCTTCTTCTCCACTATCTTCTTCAGAAATATCGCCTTCGGGTGGTACAATTACTATATCACCTTCCAGAACATCGTTTTCATCCGCCAGAAGATCTGCAATCTCGTTTACAGTCAACCTAAGAAAGAAAGTTTATACCCTGTCATTCAGTCCCGCTGTTCCCATACGGGAACATTATAATTTGCATGTTTATAATTCTGCAATGTGAACACTTACAACAATCATAATTTAAAGGATTGTAAAATGATCTCTCGAGATACTAATAGCTACAGAATAATTTATACACACGATGAAATACGTACATAAAATACATACCTTTTCGTTGAAGCCATTGCAACGTGCATACGCTACTGCTTTCTCACAAACAATTGCATCCAGAATGAACGAACCGAGAAATATAATCGCTCGGAGATAAAAACAGATACGATGCTATCGTTCCGTGACGCAACAATAGGAAACTGTTGTTTTTCCTGGTATTTAGAGCATTGAAAACTACTGTTCCCGTATGGGAACAGCGGGTCTAAATGGTTAAACTGGGGAAATTCGTTAAGGATAGGAAAGAGCAGAAGCTAATTCTCATTAGTAAAGGAAACAAGCCAATTGAGCTGACGTCATCGTTCAGACCTTTGTGCCTGCTGGATACGATGAGTAAATTACTTGAGGGCTTGCTCCTCCTACGATTAGAGAAACACATGACTGCAGGATTTAATTTCTCAACGAGGCAATTTGGTTTTAGAAAGGGTCTCTCAACAATAGACGCTATTACAGAAGCAGTCCAGTATGCCGAAACAGCCAAAAGTAAGAGAAGCTTTTGCGCACTGGTGGCGATTGACATAAAAAACGCATTCAACTCCGCCAGATGGAAGGACATAATACAAGCGCTGCTAGCCAAGAAGGTCCCTGAGTACCTCGTGAGGATCCTGGAGGACTACCTCAGCGAGAGGAAAATTATTTACACAAATGGATATAGGATAGAGGAAGAAATGACTTGTGGTGTCCCTCAAGGATCAAGACTGGGCCCCTTTCTGTGGAATGTGCTATACGACGATCTTCTGAACATCGAGCTTCCGAAGAACTCTCAACTTATTGGTTATGCTGACGATACACTCATAGTGTGCCATAGTGACAACGCGGAGCTACTGGCGATGAAAACCAATGAAACTCTTCGCAGGGTAAAAAGATGGCTGGATATAAGAAATCTCCGGAAGGCGGTAGCAAAAACAGAAGCCGTACTGGTTACCAATCGGAGAGCATTTCGACCACCGGTCATCCGTCTGGGAGACGAGGTTTTAGATGGAATCGTCAAAAAACGTATCTCGGAGTCGAAATTGACTCGAGATTAAGCTTTGGACCCCATATCATAAAAATCGCTGACAAAGCAGCAAAGACTGGTGCGAAACTCTCCAGACTTATGCTGAATACAAGAGGACCCAGTGAAAGTAAACGAAGATTGATTTCTAGCGCAGTTCACTCGAGAATGTTGTATGCTGCCCCAGTGTGGGCTGATGCTCTAAACAAAGAGTCCATAAGACGGAAATTTTCCCAGGTTGAGAGAAGGATGGCACTGAGGATAATTTCGGGATATCGTACTGTATCGGACAATGCAGCCTTCGTTCTGGCCAGTACACCCCCTATCGACCTTTTTGGCTCAAGAAAGGAAAGCAATGTACCTAAGGCTGAAAGCGGCTAAACAACAAATGCGCCCACTGACAACAAAACAGGTCAACGAAATCAAAGCGGAGCTGCGAAGCGAAATTGCTGAAAGCCCGACATGTTCTGAATGCCACAAAGAAGATGATGATGCTTTGCACTCTATATATAATTGCAAAGCCTGGGAGGAAGTCAGATCTGTATGCTACGACAAACTGCGAGTGGAAATGACACCTGCAAATACAATTGAAACTATGCTGCAATCTCCAGAAAACTGGAACACATTTCGAGATTTCATAAAGCACATCCTCAAACAGCAGGCCATGATTGACAGCGGATAGAGCACTTGCTCACACCCAAACCCACGTGCGACGTAATGTCTCTCCAGACAGTTCCACACGTGGTCCTATACGGGCAAAGGTGAGCGGAGGGGGTTTTAGTCGGTAGACCAAGTCTGGGAGTCCGACAGTACCGGCTTCACCTGTCTCCATAAAGGATTTCCCCCGCCTCAAAAATAATAATAATAATAATAATAATAATAATAATAATAATAATAATAATAATAATAATAATAATAATTATGTGGGTGTCTGATCGTGACTTTTTGGGTTTCCCACAAGAGGAAGTAGAGAGCGCTGGAGTCGAGTCAGAACTAGAGTCCCTGGATATAGAGAGTAGCGCAACCTAAAGGACCGCCGCCATTTAATATCCACTTACCCGTTTGCCTCAATTGGCAGTATACGCAAGTTAGTGAAATACGATAATGTATTGGAGTACTGTAAACATTTTTGAGGATATGAAAGTTATCTTGGGGAAGACCAATGAATATCATTGTTGATTAATACAAATAAAAATCACTTATATAATTTTTCTTCTGTTTTCCCGATGTCAGTATGAGCCTATATACAGTACTTAGCGGCTGCATCATTCGAAAAAATTTTGTTAAATGTTTCATTGATTCTGTTCAAGAAATGCATACTTTTGTTCATATCTTCCTCAAGTTTATTCCTCCATGGTTGGAAATAATTGTTGTTAACTTTTTTGTTTAATTTCACAGTAATAAATTCTTAATCCTTTGGTAAAAACATAGCCCACTAATTTGTTACTTCGTACGGTGCAAGTTTGAACGAAAATAGAAATATAGTGGGAATTCGTTTAAGTTTTATTGTGTAACGATAAGATTACACACTGATATTTTTTATATAAAAATGGACAATATAATTGTCGAGATTTTACTAATTTGGACGGAGCATAAATAAACCAGAATAAATTCGAAACAAAAACAACCTAGCATGTACGTTCTTTTACCAATATATAATTTAATTTTTTATTTCAATTTGTTATAAAATATTTTAGTTATATTGTAATTTGTTGTTACCTGGAGATGAATTAAGGATTAAATTCAGAACGTGAATTTTGGTGAAAAAAATATGTTAGAACAAAGAAATTTTAAACCTTTTGAACACTACAAATGCAGTTTGTAATGACGGAGGGGTGGAACAGTTTTTCTTTTGTAGTATTGAAAAGACATCACATGGGGTAAAATATTTCTACTTAAGTATTTGAGAAATACTCCTAAAATTAACCCATCAATTTTCATTATTGTTACACTTAACTAAAATTGTTATTGCAAAGAAAAAAGTTGAAAATAATTCATAAGTATTGTGGACTAATGCACCTATTAATGTTGAATACACATTTTAACTAATACTATGCTGGATTTCACATGAAGAAAGATGGAATACTCAAAATAATGAATTCTAATCATCATAGTCTTCGTAACACTCACCTGTGCTCTTATATCTTCAAAATATTACACCACTGAATGTTAATGACATTTTAAATTCATATTGCAATTAAGAGGAAATATTAAGATTTTTAAAGTACTATTTCATAAAAGTTTTTCTAATTTGTCTTGAAAGCATGTTAAGTTTACCCCCAATAAATATTACTGCAAATTGTATTATTAATAATTTTGGATATATTATTAGACATGTAAATAATGGGTGCTCAGTGAATATTCCTATCTTGTATAACTTCCAATACTTGGAAATATCAGTCCTAACCACTACCGTTGTTTATAATCTTTTAAGGACAACAGAAATAATTACAATTTTTGGCATTTATTTGAAAAATTTTTTTTGTGGCGTTAGGAAATTTGATACATCCAGTCATTATGAAATAAGGTTTTCCAACTGGAATTTCAACAAAAGAAAAAAGTTTTAATTTGTTGAATTTAATTTATTTTCATGAAAAATCGACGTGACTTTCAGGGGAAAATTTCATCTGCACATTTTCTTGCACTCTACCTTCTCTGTTTACCATACATAGTCATCCATCTGTTTCTCCAGCTGACAATTTTTTTTTTGTAATAACTTTATCTTTCTCTTTAGAACTTCAATTGCATCATTACTATTACTATCGCTATCACCATTATCTTCATCACCAACACCACCACCTTCACAAGTGTCCTCAATTTCACAACCATGAATCACTGCTTCTTCATTAGCTGAATTATCTGCAAATGATTAATATGTTATAACTTATACTGAAACTTCAGAGACAATGAATCGACACAAGTCCATGCATATTTAAATATACCTGTATGAATTTCACGTTTAAAAAACTCATGTTCATTTCCTTAACTCCTAAATCTCAGTTACGAAATTAATATAACCTTTATTTCACTACGAGGACACTTCGGAAGATTCTCACTTACCTAAATATATTCTTCTGAGAGGTGGTTTCCGTGGAATTATTGTTTTCCGATGTGGAAACAGCGTTGGCACAGCATTCCATCGCAGTAATTTTTTACCGTCTTCTCTATTTTGTTCAAATTAATCTTCCCCAAAATGGTTCTATAAGACAACATACACATTATGAAACATACATACTTATACGTTACAATACCAATACAAATATAAGAGGTAAAATCATTTCAATTTTACTACAAAGCATACGTAATGTACACTTTACGTATACAAATCAAGGTTATTCGAATGATACCCTTACCTGGCAAACGAACACGTTTTTCGGAAGATTCTCTCTTCCAATATTCCTTATCCATATTTGCCTTCTTTCAGTATTCCGTTTTCCTTGAGGCAATGGGAACAATCTAATACCAATTTCCGACCTATTGGTGCAATTCACGGCACAACAACAAGGCATTTTTCTGAAATATTTCGCGAGAAAATTAACACGCACCACACAACTGCACTATACCAAAGCCGCCAACTGGATATTAAATGGCGGAAAAAGCGGCATGCGGCGGCGCAAAGGGATGCGCTACTCTCTATATCCAGGGACTCTAGTCAGAACAGAAGAACGAGTTGCTACAAGGCACACGGGACAGTCAGTGTGTGGCAACAGAAGGTGTAGAACGGTGCTGAAGAGAGTGTATAGTGCTGAATGTTGACCAGATCCACGTGTTGTAATGTGAAGTTTTATCATTATTATTGAAGTGTCCAAAAAACAAGAATCTTTAATAAAACTTTTATTCCAGACCAGGTACAATTGCTAAAGTATCAAATCACCAGAAGAATGTACCGTAAGCGCAGCCGAGTAGTCGTAAACCAGAAAAAGTCCCAAAATCCGCCAAGTTACCGTATATCCGTCAGAGTTCCAAAATCGTAGCACTGTTGTCGTAGTTATCACTCTCCGCACTACCAACGCCAAATCACTCGCCGGGAAACACTTGTTAACGCTGCCACTCGTTGTCTGTCTGGCGTTGAGTTTTAGCCCTTCTTATAGCCCGGCGGGGCTGTGGGCCCGCCGGCTAGCTCCGGAGTAGGGGCGGGAGCGAGTCCCTAAACGCCTGGTCCAGCCTGACGGCCGCGCGCAGCCGGACTCGGCCGGCTCCCACCGATTGTCACTCTCTGTCGCATGGGCGGGAACGCCCAGTTGACGTCACCCGGCGGCGGCTCTTTCAATTGTGCGCGGCCGGTCACGACAACTATATTTCTTTATTTCAAAACTAAGTTGGAGTGTTTCTTTAACAATCCCGAATAATCTGATTCCCACAATAATAACAACAACAAAAAATACTAATAGCAATAACAATAATAACAGTACACGATTTCAATTAAGGTAACAATTACTTTTAATTTATCAATATTAGTATATTCCATGTTTAAATCTTGAAATGGTGAGGACACAGGTTTTGGCCAGGTTTTTTCTATTTCTACACCTACTCCTTCTGCAGCACCTGAAATCAGATTGCACATACTAGTTATTGAGGTTTTCCTGAATACTATAAAAAAATTTTGCCCAAGGAAGTGTTTGAGTTTATTCTTGAAGTTGTGTAATCCTATTACGTTTCTCAGGTGTATTGGTAATTTCTTGTAGAATTGTATACCTGAAGAGAATGTACCCTTTTGGTATAATGTGCTTGTGCACTTCGTTTGATGGAGGTTACATGCTTGCCTTGTATTGTACGTGTGTAAGGTTGAGTTAAATTTGTAATGTGTGTCATTGTTTATTAGATTTTTCTTTACAAACCTGAGAACTTCCTAAATGAATATACAAGGCAGTGGAAGTATGTTAAGTTGTTTGAATTGAGGTCTGCAAGACTGTTCTTTTTATATTTTCTATCGTTCAAATGATTCTCTTTTGTATTTTGAATGTTTGCTTAACCTCTGGTGCTTGGCCCCAGATTATTATTCCATATTTGAGAATGGAGTGCACATTTGCGAAGTACACTGTTCAAACTGTTTCAATGGTGCTGCTTCTTGTTATTATTTTATTGCTAAATACAAATGTATTTAAAATACTCAAAATACAGTAAATACAATAATTTTGCATTATAACTTTTTTATTGCAGCATTATATTGTAATTGCCAATTACAATAAATTACTAATTGACAGTCATACATTTCTGAACAATTATTAAAAACTTTCAAATATAAAACACTTTCACTTACATATTCACAAAACACTCAAATATAAAATAATATCAAAAATATGGCTTACTCAAATAAATGGAATTTCCTTTTTAAATGACAAGTTTTTCAAACAAATCATCAAACAATAAACCTCTAGATGGTGACTGTATGAAACCCCAATAGGAAAACAGTTGTTGAACTGGCACTGATAAAATGTTAGTGTAACAAGGAAGGTTCTTTTATTGTCGGATAATTGTCCAGCATTTTAATGGTTTAGATTTATCACTTAAAAAAGAAAAGAATTCAAGTTC
Organism: Teleogryllus occipitalis; assembly: GCA_011170035.1. Classification (NCBI taxonomy): domain Eukaryota; kingdom Metazoa; phylum Arthropoda; class Insecta; order Orthoptera; family Gryllidae; genus Teleogryllus; species Teleogryllus occipitalis. The sequence goes on from BLKR01005325.1 coordinate 64,344, forward strand.
AGGTGCTGAAAGGAGCTTTTATTTTTGTTCAAGTGAGGTCCATTCACCAGCAGAATCAAACAAAAAGAAACTCTCTTCGGTATCTTCTTCATTTGTTTAAAGTTTTTTCTTTTTTTTAAACCTATTTTATGTATTTAAATACATCTCAAAAGTGCATGTCCAAAAAGCTCGGAAATTCAGACTTTCAAATACAAAATATATTTGAAATACGTAATTCAAATACAAGTATTTAAGTAGTGACCAACACTGTAAATATATAAAAACAGAATAATCTGTACGAAATTCACAATTAAACAGACGGACACCACACAATATCTCGGAAGACTACTCAGAGAGCATGAACGGCTCGGTATTCTGGATGACTTCGCTATGAAATACACATTTTTTGGAGGAAGCGCACCAGAAAGACAAACGAGATTCCCGTAACCTTTGGGAATGCCTGCACTATTGCATGCGACTATCGTTTTGACGAAAGACGCATGCCTGAAACGCATGCACAAAAAATGACATTATGAATTTACAATTTCCATTTTTTAGTGAAGAGATATTTCTCTCCTACTTCAAGATTCTTAGGGATAGCTCAGCTTACTCTGTCTACCCTGAAGCTTCGACACTGCTCTCACGTGGGTAATACTTACAATAGTTGCGATTTTTTCACATTGTTGTATTAATGAGTACATGTGCTTTTAATAATGTCAGATAAAGTTTCTTGAAAACTAAACAGTTTTCTGTTAAAATTTAAAAAAAAAAATCTGCATTTTCAGAAACGCTCAAACGCCATTTTCTCAAAAATGGCTCCAAATTTTTTCTTTCAACTATTCAGAAAAGTACTGTTAATGGCGCTATTTAATAAAACGTAAAGTTCATTTTGGTGTTTTCATTTGTTTTTTTAACAACTAAACAATTGTAATTTTTTGATACATCTCTGTCGCCGTTCATATGCACATTTCCGTCAGTTTGTATACATTATTGCATTTGTGAGTGGATGTGGTTCAAATGACTCCAAATGAAGTTTTTCAATAGCACAAAATATTGCTGTGAATAAGAGCTTCAAAGTTTACATTTACATGCTTAATCGACATTTTCTTAAAAATGGCTTCAAATTTTTTAATGAAATTTGCTATTTAGGACCAAGCATTACTCTTCTTTAATACTCTGGAAATAATATTTCAGTTCTACTAATAACAAAATAGAAAAGTTGAGAAAAAGTCAAAAAAGTTTCTTTTGGCGACGATAGATGGCAGCTGACCAGAGAATGGAGCAAGACATTAAAGCCAGTCCCCAACAAAGAAATTAGAAAAATTTGCTATGAGAAAGTCTGTACCTTTCAGTAGCATCTTGAGTTCTTTCTGAACAAATATTTTAATTTCTTTTGTAAATAAACAATTTACGTATTTCTGAAGAATTTCTATGCTTTAATGCAAATTTTTGTCCAGAAAAAATTTTTACAAACCAACTTTGGAGTGCATATTGTGGCTCATCCATTCAGAATATCCAAGTAGTTTATTAGACAAAATATGCTTTATATTCAAGTAAGAGCTAATTTCCAACATATAATTATTGGATATCATGACTGAGTTGAAATATTTGTTATAATACTTAATATTAGTGATAGTATGATTATTGCATGTTCGGCTTGTACTGTACTCCTTTATTATTAATATTAATATTGTTATTATTAATAATAATAATATTGTTATTATTATTGTAATTATTGTTATTTAACTGTCACCGGGTCATACCCAATTGCAGTTCGAATAAATGTATGTATGTATGTATAAATATTTGTTATTGTATCTGTTTACAACATTTGTGTTATGCATGGCGATTAAAACAAATCATACATAATTTTCAATTATGTTTAAATTAAATGTGAGAAAAAATATCCTACTGTACAGCATTAGAGTATCAGCTTGCTTTTAATGGAAAGAAAAAAGGTAGCTATTTAGATTCAGACTCTTTTGTTCTAATTGCCCAACAATAAAAGAGAGTTTCTATGAGGATTTGTCAAAACAATGATGAAAGCAAAAATTCCACGAAGGTACCTATATTATGTTTACTTTAGAAACCTTCTACATGAGTAGGAATAAGAAAGATGTATAGTCCTTTTTAAAAGCCTCTTTAACTCTTTTAAATGCCTATTTTACACTTTTAAATGCCTATTTTACACTTTCAAATGCCTATTATATATTTTTAAATGCCCATTTTATATCTTGAAATCCCTATTTTGCATGAATATTTCTACAGTTTTTCGTGCCTATAAATCCACACCTCAGTAATGACAAAGAAATTATCTATTTTTATGTGACACTTTTTGCTTTTTTCGACGATTTGGAATAATAAGTCTTTTTTGTACCTTTTCCGTTATATTGAAAACATTTTTTGCTAATGTAGTTGATTTTATCGTTTTAATGGTACTTGCTTCAAATAATTTTTAAGAAATGCAACAAATGATCTCCACAGAATTCCCGAATAGCCTATACGATGTCTTCGTTCATTAATTGTAATGTTGGCCTTGATGCGTATCCAATCGAAGGTTCCTGTGACGCCTATCAACCATTCATTGCGATCTCAGTAGTCATTGTACATCGTGCAACGGCAGAATGGCACGATTCGTGGAACTCACGGACTTCGCACGTGGTCAGGTGATTGGGTGTCACTTGTGTCAGAAGTCTGTACGCGAGATTTCCACACTCCTAAACATCCTTAGGTCCACTGTTTCTGATCTGATAGTGATGTAGGGGATGTGGTAGTGTAAAGGGACGTGTACAGCACAAAAGCGTAGAGGCCGACCTCGTCTGTTAACTGACAAAGACCACCAACATTTGAAGACGGTCGTAAAGAGTAATAGGCACACATCTATCCAGACCATCACACAGGAATTCCCAACTGCACTTCAAGTACTATGACCGTTAGGTGTGAGGCGAGAAACTTTTATTTTTTTAATTTGTTGCGTCTCCACCTTGACGCAACGCGTATTTTACTTTTAATCTTTGTCAAGTCTCGTCATGTCGCAGTCAGTCATTGCGTTTTATCCCTTCGGCCAGGGGCTCGACGACGTTGGGTCCCGGGGTTCCTGGCCGGTCGCCCAACCACGAGCCCGCCAGTCTCGAATGCGCTTAACCTTCGTGACTTCACGGAGCGTAGTAAACGCATTCGGCTAGCGCCGCCGCCTTAGATTCCATAGTCGGACGGCTGCTCATAAGCCACACATCACGCACGAAAATGCTAAACGCCGCCTCGCTTGGTATAAGGAGCGTCAACATTACACGATTGAACAATGGCAAAACGTTGTGTGAAGTGACGAATCACGGTACACAATGTGGCGATCCGATGGTAGGTGGGTATAGCGAACGGCCGGTGAACGTCATCTGCCAGCGTGAGTAGTTTCAACAGTGAAATTCGGAGGTGGCGGTGTCATGGTGTGGGCGTGTTTTTTCTGGGGGGGGGGGCTTGGACCCCCGTTTGTTGTGCGTGGCACTATCACAGCACAGGTCTATATTGATATTGTAAGCACTTTCTTGCCTCCCACTGTTGGAGAGCACTTCGGGGATGGCGATTGCATCTTTCAACACGATCGAGCACCTGTTCCTACTGCACGGGCTGTGGCGGAGTGGTTCCACGACAATAACATCACTGTAATGGACTGGCCTGCACAGTCTCGACTTGAATCCTATAGAATACCTTTGGTATGTCTTGGAACGCCGACTTCCTGCCAGGCCTCGCCGACCGACATCGATACCTCTCCTCAGTGCAACACTTCATGAAGAATGGGCTGCCATTCCCCAAGAAACCTTCCAGCACCTGATTGAAAGTATACCTGCGAGAGCGAACGCTGTCCTCAAGGTTAAGGCTGGGCCAACACCACATTGACATCCAGCACTACCGATGGACGACGCCACGAACTTGTATGTCCGTTTCAGCCAGATTTCCGGATACTTTTGATCACATAGTGCATGTAGCATTCAACTGCCTCCTAACAATCTAAAATTACGATCGCGAAGCGCTGATTTTTGGAGCGGGCGACTAAATTTAACGCCAAATTATTAAAAAAATACTCATATTTTCAAAATATTTAACTTGACCTTATTCAAAGATCTGTTTTTGATGAACATATTTCATTAAGGAAAACTGTTTCTTCATAATTGTAATTGTAGGAAAACGTCAAAAGTTTTTTGAATTATTTCAATTTTCGAAAAAAAAACGGGTTTTCAACCAACATTAGACCTGCGCCATTACACTTTTCCGATATCACGGACTCATAAAACAGATTCTGGCTATTCCACGTGTTCGAGGATATTTTTTTCTAAATTTAACAACTGGATTTATCCACTCCTTCGTTACCAAGACCCTGTAAACAAAAAATTCTGCCTAAAATCGCGGTTTTGTCGCGCAGCATTACATAACTGTCTCTCAATAAGTTCCTTCTTAAGCGCGAGAAATTAGCAGAAAGAAAGCTCTCATTAATGTTGAATCAATAATATAATAAACATTCCTGACACATATTTTAGCACAAAATTTATCTTTCAGCTGATGCATTTTTTTTTTATTTCAATTATCTTAAAAAAGATAAGTGAATGTTAAAATATACTTCTCATCACAGTTTCGTCATAAAAGATTCATATTATTTAAATTTAAACGGGAAATGCTTTTCATTTCTTTCAGACAACTATTCTCGTAACGAAACATGAAAAAGCACTATCAATAACAGTGTTTCCTAACAATGCATCAACTAATAGAAACTTCGTAGATTGTGACGTCTGAATTTGTGTAAACATTTTGCAAAATGTATTATTTAAGGTCCTACGAAAGATTTGACTCCAATAAGTGTGTGGTCGGCGGTGATACCAAGAAAAGGATTAAGAAGAAGGTTCGATGGGTTGCTAATCTTGTGACTTTCGACGAGAGAAGAATTATTCAACTGGCGCTATTGGGAAAACACCCGCGTGCCTGTAAATTAAAACATTAAAGACACCAATTCCAACTGATGGCGTCCATGGACAGAACTTAAATTATTCTACATAAATTTAGTGTACTTTTTCTTATAATCGTGAACGATTGTTAAGAAAATACCTGTCTCTCATCAACACCAAAAACAGATGTACAAAACAGACACGTTTTAAAACTATCAAATTAAACTGAAGTTTGTAGTGGTATCTGGTTGTAATCATTATTAATTAGGAAATTCAAGCAAATGAACATCTCTGGAGGGAAATTTGGAAGAAGAAACGTGTTGTGTTCAAACTGTTCATCATACTAATCTTGGTGTTAAAGAATGTGACAAAATTTCATGTGTATTTTTTTTTAATTCGTATTTTTTAAACACTTGAAAGAAATTATGATTTTTAACATTGTTTTGTCTATTGCCTTCTTTTTCAAGATTAAAAATGTGCTTTTATGAAAGAAAAGGAAGTCAATTACTGTAATACTAATTTTTGTAGTTAATATAAAACTTACCTAAACTAATCTTTTATTTTATTTTATTTATTTTATTTTATGTCACATCAACTACAAAAAGTTGTTAGCAACATGTACACAATAACATTAATATTTTTGTACATGGAAAGTTATGACATTTATGGGAAAAATTCATATCACATTATTAAAGTTCAAACACTTGTCTTATATATCCCTGTACAAGTTTATGCCCATCAAAAAATTGGGAAACCAATTGCATTGTTCTCTGTCCTTTAGTACACTTGACATGTCGATCTTAACACCATGTCTTGTCCGGTCAGCCTCAAACCTGGGACACAGAAATAGATGATTAACATACATAGAAACATTACACGCATTACATAGAACAGCCATTTTCCATGTGATCACATGGGCATGCGAGAGCTTGTTGTGGCCTATTCTGCATCTAGTATACACAACCTGGTCAGCTCTGCAGAAAGGATATGGCTGGATTATAATCATCGTATTCACATATACTTATTAATTTGCATTGTGCATTATTTTTCCATTCCTCTTTATCCACTTCTTGTACTAAACTAATCTTATTTGAATTCCTAAATGAATTTTGAGCCAATAATACTAATAAGAAAATATAGACTTAACTGAATTAGAGATGACTCACCATTAATTATTTAAAATCTTTAGAGTTACAATAATACTATTAAATGTAGGTTATTTAATTTGAGCACAAGTAATATTAAGACACTTTCCAACACAATAATCTTGAGACAAATTGATGAAAGATATATTAGCATTAGGAGAGAAACTGACATTCTTGAGCAATTTTAATGAAGAGTAATCATTTAGAGACAGTAACAATTAAGGTTAAAAGAAGTTATATGAATTTCTGATACAATGACTTGTTATTTAATTTTTTTAAACTTTATTTATTTTTCTCTCTACAACAATAATTCTGTGGAGAAAAAGAAATTCTGTTGTGTATTGTTTTGTGTTGTTGCATAATGCACTAAACTTGCACCAGGTAGAGAAGAGAAAGAAGAATATATTGTGTTGGTGGTTCCTCTATTGCCCTGGTCTTAAGTTAACTTTACATTTTTTATTGCTACCCAACATGCAGTTGTTTGGAAAGCAATGATTCTACCAGTGTAATAATAAGTATATTTAGATACAATAGTATTCATTTGCGTAGGTGTTTGAAATTAAATTATCTAGGTTTTAGATACAATTTTTATTGGTACCTGTACCAATACCAATGTACCTGTAGCCTGCAGTGTGAAGTAATACATGTTTTATTATTCCCCTGGATTTCATTTGAGACTGTAATAAAGGACACTAAAAAATTTCTAAACAGCTAGAATCTGCAAAAATTGTTTTATTGTACGATCACTACTTAGTAAGTATAAATTTTAATACCTTGGACAGTTTTAACATCACATTTCCATTTAAAAACTCTGATTCACCTCACTCAAACACAGATTGATATAAATATTTTTGTTCCAAATTTTTAATATTAATTGTGATATTAGCCTATGTTTTAGAGACATTTTTGGGAACATATAACATAAGGATATGACAGGAAAAATAATATCTGCTTTAAATCTATTACTTATAAGTAGTACTTATGTAATTAGCTCAAGTACACATTGAAATGTCTCGTTTGTGTGTGCTGATATCAAAAACACACACCTTTTCCACTTCAGTTATTCTCATTTCTGCAAAGTCAAGTAAAATGGTACTTTGATAAATCTTATCTTCTGTGTTATGCTAATATGAAAAATCTGTATGTTGATCATAGTAAATTTTTTCTTCTGTTTTATGTGATATGACAAAACTGTTGGTGCATGTACCACATTTTCCATAACCTAATTACTGTTTTAAACAAATAGATTTGTAAGCCCCCATCTGATTTGTTAACAATCGCTGTTTGATTTCCTTAATCACCTGGGTCAACTACTCTTTCTACAATACTTGTTTTTTCCATTTTATCTAACACACATATTTGTGGCTCAAGCAATGTTAGTACAATATTTCTTGAAGAAATAATGACTCATCAAAATCAACAGTGTCTCAATAAAACTATAAAGAGAGAGCATTTTAACATTCCAAACTTTCAACTATTTTGCACTCAACTGCCAGTGGCAACAGAACTTAATACATTAGATGCAGGTCAGGCTTTTTGGCAAATTAAGGCTGCAAGGTCATGTAATTTGTTTGTTATTAACTCACAGTTTAGTTTAAATGTAAAACAATGTCGCAAAATATTTCTTTGGGTATCTTTCTCCTAAAGATTACCAGTCGAGTTCTCAGGAAATTTTTGAGGATATGGAGGAAGTGAATGTTAGTATAGATGATATTTTGGTTTGGAGAAAATATGAAATAGAACATATGAAAAAAGTTAAAACAAGATTTTTATTGTGATAGAGAAAGAAATGTTAAATTCAATTTTGGATGTATAAAAGGCACTCAAGTTAAAAATTTGGGCCTTATATTCTCAAAAAAAGGTAATGAATCTGAGAAAAAAAATAAATAAAGCTATATTAGAAATGAAAAGTCCCTCAAATAAATCTGAATTAGAAAATTGTTTAGGCATGATAACATATGTGAGTACATTTATTCCAAATCTATCAGAGTCAATTGTCAAATTGAGAAATTTAATTTTAAAAAATGTTACATGAAATTGTGATTGCAACACAGAAAAGAATTCATAGTATTGAAACATAGATGGAAAAACCAGAATTCAAGTTTTTATATTACAAAAACAGTATTAACGTTGAAAGTAGATCCATCTCAAAATGGTCTGGGTTGTATATTATTAGAAGACAAATTGCCAGTAGTTTGTGCTAGTTAAGCCATAGGCAAATGTGTGAGTGCTCTGTGAGTAAAATTTGACTGAGTTAGAACAATATGTTCAGATTGAAGAGGAAGCTCTTGGGACAGCTTGTGCATGAAAAAAAACTATTATATTTTTGGGAAGCATGTTGTGTTTGAAAGTGATCACAAACCTTCAGAAACAATACTTAAAACAATTATTAAATGACTGCCCTGCTACATTGCAACAAATTACATCGAGCATACACCCATTTGATATTATTGTTATGTATAAACCTGGGAAGGAACTTTTTCTGGGAGATCCTTAATCATGAGCATACATTAAAGACAAGCCACTGTGCACTAGATAACAAATTAAATTGTTAATGATTCAGAATCTCATGCTCAAATGCAACTGCTAAAAATCTTCATAATAAATGGTTAGCCAAGAGAGAAATAGCAAGTTTTAGATTTGATCAATCCATATTTAATGTTGAGAGATGAGTTTATAATAATGGACAAATTAATTTTTGAAGGCAATAGATTGGTATACCCCAAATTGTTGAGAAATTATATGCTAAAAATGGTATAAAATTCCCTTTTTGGTATGGACAAATGCAAAAATAGAGTTTGAGGTACATTGTATTTTGAATATTGAATGTCATGGACCATGAAAAGGGCCACTGTTATTATGAGATGTGCTAAGTGGACCTAGTAGGTTTCAGATCTTTATTTTTTTACAAAAACATGTTATGAATATTGGTAATTAATTATTTTTGTAAAGATGTAGAGGTGGTAAATCATTATGATAAAAATATTGACGAAACATTTTTGAATTATAAGCATCTATTCTCCAACCATTGAGGGTAGGTGATAGCATTTTTGTGTGTAAAAATCCAATTTTTGGAGAAAATTATAGTTATTGTTAATTGTTCTAGATCAGAGATTCCCAAACTAATTTTATTTTAAACAACTTCTAAAAGAATTCGATCCTTATACATTGCTCTCTATAATATATATACATAATCATAACATAAAGAATTGCACATAAATATCTTATAGATAATAATTATGCGGTAAATATCTAGATTAATAACAGGGAAAGACCCTTTTGCTTCTGAGTAGCTGGGTTTCTAATATTTGTTGTTGTGCAATGGTTAAAAAATGTTGAGCAATTTTGCATAGCTTTAACAATTTTTCAGAGCATGTAGCAGGGAATATTATGTTCAGCTATAGATTATCATTGTTGACACATAGTTATAATTTGTTCACTTTTCTATACATCCTGAGCAATTGTGTAGTCACATTCTTTAATGCCCTGGTGCAGAAAATGGAAATGTGGCTCTTATTTATAATAAACATGAAATTAAGAGTCTGAAATGTAATTGGCATACATGTAAGGAGAGAGTTGAGAAAATAAGCATTGAGAGCAGATATTCGTCCATGGCAATCCTTATTACGTCCCGTACTTCCGGGGATCTGTGCAGTGCACCAGTTGCACAAGCTTAACTGCAGCCCTGATACTTAGGAGGAATGATGCATATGAAAGAAGAAGCAAATTTGTAAATTATTATTATGGTTTGATGCTCTATATCATGGATAAATTTGTTATCATGTACTTTATTTTATATATTTTTTTAAATTTTTTATTTATTTATTTATTTATTTATTTATTTATTTATTTATTTATATATTTATATATATATATATATATTTATTTATTTATTTATTTATTTATTTATTTATTTATTTATTTATTTATTTATTTATTTATTTATTTATTCATTCATTCATTCATTTATTTTTCCTCAAATGGTATCAAGATTTAAGCATATCAATCGTTGCTTCATATTGAGCATTAGACTCACAAACATCCCCTTGATCATTACTGACCCCCTTCAAAATTCTATTGACCACCAGAGGGTTGATATCAACCCCTTTGAGAACTCGGGTGAAATGGACACACACTTGTTAATAAATGCAGTGAAGAAGCGCTTTTATGAGTGGCTCAGACCTTCATCAACCTCTTGATTATCATTGACTCTCTTTGAAATTTTATCACTCCCCAGGGTGTTGATAAAGACTCCTATGAAAAGTCTTGTCCTAAATCGTATGAATTGAAACAGAACTAGTGGTGCTACAACAGATCATACGATTTTCGAAAATTCAGTGGGTTCAACAAAAATGAGACTTGCACATTCTTTTAAGCATTTTTTTTTAAAATTGCATTATTTCAAGCACTAGTTATATTAGTTTTTTCGAAAAAGATTGTACATGACCTTTTTAAAGAGCTGATTTTCTTAGAGCCGATTTTGTTTGAAGCAAAAATCTTCATCTTCAATTTTGTAGTTTTGAAATGTTAATTTTTTGCAACTTTCAAAACTACAAAGTTCATCTTAAATTAGGTTAGAACAACTTTTTTACCATCCTTTGTTACATATGAAAAGATATTTTTGTTTTTGAGAAAAGAAGGTGTTGAGGTTGGAAAAGTGGTGTTATAAAATTGAACATCAGAATATTACGTGATCAGGCCAAATTGTTAAACCACCTGATTTATACAGAAATTATAATTAAACAGATGATGAGGCATAATCATTTTTATTTTCTCACCCTTACTTAGTAAGAAGGGAAAAATAGTAATTGTGAGCTGGAAATTAATTCCAAGGAAACATTTTTCTTGCTCTGCCATGCATTTATAGTGCATAACGGTCATTTACAACCTTTTCGGTGGTAGAAAAAAAACCTGGTTAAGATCAAAAGTGTCAAAGGAACTACTCAATAGATATAGCTTACTTTCTGAAAGAGTTAAAAAAAGGGGGAAAATATAGAAATGATATCTTAATGAGATTTTTAAATATTCCTCACAAACTTAAAAAACAATCACCAATTTGTACATCCATACAAATTTTTACATTAAATATGTACAATAATCACCAATTACATGCAAAATCTGGTGTTAAAACCACATTAGTATAAAAAATAAAATAGTATGTTTTTATTTTAATTAATATGTTAATGGTTCCTTTATTTCAATAAAAGAAGTTATTTTTTATTGATTCATTTTATTAATACTTCTGATCATTAGAAAAAGTTCATTTTAAAGTTATCAATTTTTAATTACAATTAATTTTATAAAATAAAATTCATAATTTATTATTATTTATTTAAATATTGTGTTAACTATTATTTTGTGTCACTTCATCTGTTAATCATAATCATCAATGAAGAAATGAAAAGAATTCTGGTGCTACTTCACATGCTGAGAAAGATGAAAAACCAAAAATATTATGGATGGGTTCGACAATTCAAAACTTTGGATACAGATGACGGTATGTTAAACTACACACTAATTATATGCAAATTAAAAGCAGAATTGGTGTTTTTTTTGTTTTTGTTTTTTTTTGTTAAAGCACTTTTAACTTAATAACAACAGCACAGTTCATATCCGACAAATTTGATGACATGAACACACAGCTGGAAGAAACATGAGATAAACAAGGAACGCAAAAACATTTAAAAACTCTTAGAAAACATTGCAAAAATGGATAATGAAATAGAATACCTCAGTAGCAAAATAAACAAACTTGAATAATGTTAAATAAGGAAGTGTAATGAAATTGATGACTTAGGAAGCACAGAAATTAAATAGCAAGGGAGAAATTTGAAAAAAATTCAAACATGATGGGCGCTATCTGGATGTGTCTGAAGACAAGATGATTTCACTTAAGCAATCTTGCATTCTTTTGTTGAAATTATAAAACTAAATTCAATGCAACACATGCATTTACAAGAGAAAATTATGGTGAGAAATAAAAACATTTGAAGAGAAACAGAAGTCAACCTGTTTATTCTACAATGAATCTCCTGAACCTTTGACATCTCTTTTGGAAAGACAGAATCAGAGGACGGATAGCCAAATTTAAGTATGTGTAAATAAAGAATGGAAGGGTAAGGATTACTAAAGAAGAAAATAAAATCACATAGGAGCCATTCCATGTCATATCGCACAAAAAAGACCAAAATTTGACCTTCATATTTTTAATTATTTTCTAATTTTGTCTATTTATTATATGGAGCAAATAAGTTAACATGTGTATTATTAAGTTTTTTCTAACTTTATTGTTTTCGGAAATATTGCATGATGAAATTTGCTAAAAATGACACGCATCATCTATATCTATCTATATATTTAAAAAAATAAGGTATTCTGCCATGTCTTCGTTTGGAGCTTCTACTGAATCGATTGTAGTATTTTTACCCTTAAATGAAAGAATGTGATCCCTAGATGTGTTATCAGATATTGTTTGTGTTGATTCACCAACATTTACTGTGTAAATTAATTAATTAAATCACTCTTTAATAGTACGCTTATCAACAGTCAATTGATTTCTTCCAAAGGGCGGCTGTTTCAAAATCGATTATATGAAACGATAGATGTGAGTCCACGCAGCTTCATGGCGGCGCTGCTTGGTGTTTTGTTTTGATTGTTGAGATTTGTTTACAATTCGTCAAGGTTTTGTTTCAGGGTAATAATTGCATTGGGGCGTTGACAGTTTGCATATATTTGCCTTTGTGGTGTATTTTGTAGAGAACATTCGGACAGTGGGTTTTGCTCGGTTGTACTGAAGTAGTGAAGTTGTTCACAGGTTATGTCGAATTCCGAATCGTTGCCCACGCGCCCCAAGAGACGCAAACGTACTACATTAACTGGGTGCGGGGAAAGAGAAAGTCGGCGTAGGTGTCGTGATAGTGAGGTCATTCCGTTTTCCGTTGGGTCGTTGTCTATGAAATATCAATTTTGTTCTGCTTTGTATTTCCCATGCGAAAGAAATTCTGCAAATGAGTTTACTCTGCGTTGCTTAAATGGGATAATACGTTTACCTTCGAGCAACATGCCAGAAGTAGTCAAATTTGTTTATAGGAGATGATGACACATCAAAAAACTTTAGAAATAATATCCATCAGTATAATAGGGCTCTTTCTTTTCTGTCCTTTGGTGTAATATTGCAATATGTGGGTCATATTGCATTGCCACATGGTCATGGTCCATACGTGTTCAAAATTTTGGGAACTCCACATCACAGAATATCTTCGTTATACCCTGAAGATCCAAAGAATGCAACATATTGTGAACATTAGTCTGGGCACAGTATTTTACATTTATCTCAGATCTCACCGTCAAATTTTGACGGGTTCTCACTAGTTAACTTAAAAATATCACATATTTGAGTACGCCTGTAGAAACGCCGTTAGAATTTTATTAGATACTTATAAACATGTTTAAATTTTGAGATTTGGCAAAATATTTAATTTCCTAAATTTTCAATTTTTTAAAAGAATTTAAATTTTGAAAATTGAATATTTTTGTAAACTCGATGAGCTAATTTTGTTTAAAAAACATTAATAAACGCACTAGAACATTTTTGACAACTACACAAAAAATTGAAATGGGATCTCTGTAACTTTAAGAAATATTATTTTTTTACGAGCCAGTTTGTAGTAAATTTCTGCAACACGCGTTTCTTCCGTTACTGGCGTTGGGTTTCTTTGGATGAAGCAGTAATTTAAGTACTTCTTGAGGTAGCACAACTTAACGATTGTGTTTGGCTATTAAAAGACGGATTCTTGACTCACGTTATGACAAATACTTTGAAATTTTCTGGACCAATACTCACTTCAAATAATTGTACTCGCTTACCTTAGAATTCCTGAACTTTCGACACAATGCACAGTTCTAATACCTTAGCAATTTTTTTTTCTGGTCTGGACAAAATTCCATTTTCTTCATCCAACGTTTTAGCCACTTTTATCACAGGTTGGGTTGCCACGAAGTGTCGTTTAATTTTATTGTATCTCCAACTTTCAAAAATTATCAAAATTTGAATTTTCAACGTCTTGTGATCCGTTAAGTGAAAGGAATCGATAAGTTTATTGATAATGTCTTTCTTTCTTGACTTTTCAATTGACGGCGAAAGAAGTCTTTAGTGTGAAAAAAATTATCAGTGGTAGCACTTAGTACTGTCTAAAATTTGTCATGGGAATACCGTTTTTGTTGCAATTTTCTTTTCTTCACGGGGTATCGACTATTGCAAATAAACTCTTGTTTATCTTCTCTACATTTATTTCGCAGACACTTGACGAACTTTGATGAGCTTAAATTGTCATTTCCCTGATTTCCACTGTTTTCACTATATTCGCTGGAGTTTCCGCTACTTTCGTTAATGCCACGGGAGCCACTGATCTCAACGCTCTCTTCACTAGCAAGAAGTATTATTGGAAGCCAACTCCCGTTTTTGTGACATGAATCAGAAATTCGCCAATCTAATGACTCCTCTAAATCAAGTTTCACTAGTAAATCGTAGTTCACGTGACTTCGATATTTTCTTTTCTTAAAATCATGATCAGAAAGATTAAATGGATTGAAACATCTGTCGTAAGAACATCTGTCGTGTAAAGAATGCGATGATCACCACTCACGTTGTACAGTATACACACGATCCACAGAACAAGCTCTAGCACTCTGCTCTTTACAAGATGCGTATTGCGGCTGATGCACAGAAAATTTTACTCAAGTCCCTTGACAAGTGGTCTGTTGTATTTCACGGGCAAGGTCAGGAGGGCACCCCATCCTGCAAAGCGACTCGGCAGTAACATTCGTTTCGCTGACACGACGAAAAGCAGTAGTAGAATTCGTTTCGCCGTCACCCAGCCCTTCTAGGGACAGAGTGAACATATGAGTTACTAATATTTCTTGAATCCCTAATCAGGCAGAGGTAATTCTTTTCGGCACTTAAGACTGGTAACACACAATTCGTTAGTGCAGGGGCAAGAAGCGCGCGCCCGCATCCTTATAATATTTTTTAGATGTGTTCGTGTCCAGTGTCCACTTGCTTCGTGTTGTATTTTGTAGAAAATTGAATAAGAAATATGCCTGTATTTTTTTTTCAATTTTTTATCTGAGCGAGTTCGTACACAAACTTTCATTTTTTAAATAATTACAAATTACAATTAAATATTTATTTTTTGAGAAAGTAATTTACAGATGAATAGGGCCCGGATAATTATGTACTAAAAATTGGGAAAATATGTACTTATATATGTATTATAATGTGCAGAACTATGTACTAAAAAGTAAGAAATATGTAACATTAATTATCATTAAATAAATATTTTTTTACTAAAATACTTTAGTCGTAGTATATATTGTTTTGTTTCAATAATTTAAAGACCAGAATAAAAATGTTTACTCATAATCCTATTATTTGCAACGATCCCCACATCAGTAAGAAAACATTTGTTTCAAATTTTCAGCAATGATACTTTTCCTTATCTCTTGTCGGGAGGCCTTGCACTAACTAAAAGATCGTTCCACCTCGCATGAAGTCTCTAGTGCGTATATTGGTTTAGCGGTGAATTGTCGTTGGCATTTACATAATTGAAATGATTCAAGGCGTTGTCATTGCCAACAATACTGTACAGTATTGTTGGCAATGACAACGCCTTGAATCATTTCAATTACTCTAGTGCGTAATTTAACTTGCACAGATCCTCTCGCGTGCAGTCAATATCCAGTGCGACGGAATTGTCCCCTCACATCACTGCACTAATAGCACAAACTGTTTCGAATCCCAGGTTTTCTCCAGAACTGAAAATCTCTTCTTCACTAGATAATCCGTTGATCCTCGAATGATAAATGAAGTTTTTAAAGAAGCGACTGCTGATTGGGCAATTTCAAGGCCATCGGCAAGATTCAAGGAAGACGTCTCCAAAGATTTAATTGTGGTGCTTACTGAAAAATGGAGCAATATAACTTTGCAGCGTCATGCAATTGCTTTGATACACCTAAGGATGTTACAGCATCAGTATCTAAATGATGCACCACTCGTATTCCAAAATCAAAATTTCAAGCATTGTAGCTCATAGAATCAATCCAGATGCCATTTCTCGTTAATCCTTTTATGTATTGGAAATCAATACGTCTACTTTATCAACCTGAGATCTAATCAGTTATGCAACATAATGCTTGCACCAGACAGGTGAGGAGAAGTAAATTTGGATACAACACCTGCAAGGTTTCTGCTGCCTTACACATGCGCAGCATCAGTACCAGATGGAAGACATTACTGTGTTTAACTCTACCAGGCCACAAAAGCCTATTGTATCGGCACAGCTCAGCGAAATTTGGTGGTTGCATTTGGATAACAAAACTACAAGTTAACAAAATAAATATACACTTTTAACCGTTCATTAAAGGCATTACAACGTTCCCAACATGATTCTCGTACACCTAAGCTGTTTCGTCAGTTGATACCCGGATGGGACTATCGCCAATTTCCATTAAATACAATACATTGTTTCCGCTCAAGGAATGGAATTCATTATTCCCATACACAAATCAGGGACAATTCTTTCTTATGGAGATTCGGGTGAAATTGTTTCACGTGGATATTTTTACAGAAATTCTCGTAGCATTGGATTGATTAATTTGCATATAGGAATGTCGACAGAAACCATAGAACAACAAAAAAACAATTCAAAAGTGAGATTTCTGAGGCTCAGGAGTTTGGCGAGCACGAGATTCAGTCAATAAGAATTGTTTGGGGCTTGGGATATTTCTGTGAAATGCTTCAGTCTTACATTCACATCAGAGGGATTTTGTCTTTGGACATTTTGAAGTAAAACGTAGAATAAGGCGTAGTAAAAATATAAAGTGAATTAACAAGGTCATTGTTCAATGTTTCCACGAATTAGAGGATAAAAACAATGCAGGTTCAAATGTAACCAATTGACTCTTAGTATAAATTCCCCTTAAGATGTTCTTACCCGAAGCGATCTTACTAACTGCTCTGAAAAGTCGTACTTGCCTGTGCCAAATTCTCATTCAACGTTATCACTGCCTCATAAGAATTAGTCGAAAAGTTTCAGTGCCACGTCGTGATTTTACTTTAGATTTTCGGCCCAAAGAGATAATTTACAAACAATGGCGGAGGTTCTCGTGTGACACTCGCAGAAAGAAAAAATGTCAACGGTACCCCCTGTGCTGGTGCGTGTGGTTTCTGGTGAAGGGTATCAAGATCAACCGCTGAAAAATGCGAAGTGGGTGCGCGATATCACCTGCGAAACGTACGTTTTCACAAACCAAACTTCCGTTCTGTTCTCTGCCTTACTTGCACTGAAAATTTACATACCAGAATCTATACACTGTAACATTATCACTGACTCACAACATGGATTCAGGGACAATCATTCAACTGAAACTGCCTTATTTACCTTTGTAAATGAAATCCTCATGGCATTAGAACAAAAAGAAATTCCTGTTGGTCTCTTTCTTGACCTGTCAAAAGCCTTTGACACGATAGATCACAGTATTCTATTGTCAAAATTAGAATCTTATGGAATCCGAGGAATTGCTTACAAGTGGATAAAATCATATCTATCAGACAGAAAACAAATAGTAGTATTACCTTACCAAAAAGACAACAAAATAAATAATCATCACTCCGAGCCAAGGGATGTGACACATGGGGTCCCGCAAGGATCCACACTAGGCCTGATTTTATTTCTTATGTTTGTAAATGACCTGCCATCAATAATGGAAAACAACACAACCGTACTTTTTGCTGATGACACTAATATAATATTCAAAGAAAGAACAACCAAAGCTTTGCAAGACAAAGCCAATCCAGCCATCGACAAACTAATACAATGGATCCACCACAACAAACTAATCCTGAACAAAGACAAAACAATCACAATACCTTTCCACAACTCCCACTCAACACAACAATACTCACCAAATTTAACATTAGAAGGAAACAGCATCACACAAGCACAGAAAACAAAATTTCTCGGAATCACCATACAGTCCAACCCCAAATGGAACTCACACCTAGAAGATATTAATTCAAAATTGAGCAAACTTAATTATGCTCTTAGAATAATAATAAGAAACAGCACCATTGAGACAGCACGAACAGTGTACTTTGCAAATGTGCACTCTATTCTCAAATACGGGATAATAATATGGGGCAAGCACCAGAGGCTAAACAAACATTCAAAATACAAAAGAGAATCATTCGAACAATGACAAATACAAAAAGAACAGAGTCCTGCAGACCTCAATTCAAAAAACTTAACATACTACCACTGTCTTGTATATTCATTTATGAAGTTATCATGTTTGTAAAGAAAAATCTACTAAACAATGACACACTTTACAAATTTAACTCAAGTTTACATTCCTATAACACAAGGCAAGCATGTAACCTTCATCAACCAATGTGTACAAGCACATTATACCAAAAGGGGACATTCTCTTCAGGTATACAGTTCTTCAACAAATTACCAATACATCTGAGAAACACAACAGGCTTACACAACTTCAAGAATAAACTCAAACACTTCCTTGGGGAAAAACTTTTTTATAGCGTTCAGGAATACCTCAATGACTAATATGTCCAATGTGATTTCAGGTGCTGCAGTAGGACTAGGCGTAGAAATAGAAAAAACCTGGCCATAACCTGCCTCCTCCTCCCCACCATTTCAAGATTTAATCAAGGAATATGCTAATACTGTTAAATGATATGTAGCTGTTACCATAATTGATACCATGTACTGTTATTATTACTATTAGCATTGCCATTACTATCATTAATTTGTAAGAAATGTTATCTAATATTATTATTA
>BLKR01005326.1:0-69951 GCA_011170035.1 Teleogryllus occipitalis
TCTAGGAAATATCGCGCGGTGCAGAGGCACACGAAAAGTGGGCGTTGTATCCATGCCGACGAGAGGCTCTCGGGTGAGTCGGCCGACCTGCCCCCCTCCCTCCAGCCGCCGAGCTTCCCAGGCGACGGCGGGGTCTTCCGGACGAAGAAGACCAGCATTTGCGTCAGTCCAGTCCAGTCCAGTCCAGTCAAATGGTAGAAAATAAGAGAAAGTTTTGGTGTAGTTTTGATATTTGGTTCCTATATTTTTGGGGTCGCTGAACACGAATATCAGGTTTGCCAAGAAAAGTTTTGTCTAGAAATACGTTTTTGGGGCAAAAAATACGTAAATACCACACCTTTTGTCAGTTTTTTCAAAATAACTCAAAAGCCATCCATTTTTCGTAATTAATGGTCCTATACAAAATGAAAGAAGATAAAATTACCTACATTTAATGTCCGTAAGAATTGTTTCTCCGATAAACGATTTAGCGTGACGATAAACGATAAACGATTTAGTGAGAACACGAAATTTGGTGATGTAAGCGAAACACACGAAAAACGGGAATTATCCTATTTTATCTCAATATAACTTAAAAGCTATCAATTTTTCGTAAGTATTAACCGGACATGAAATGAAGGAGGTTAAAATTGCCTACAATGTGTATGTACAGTTTTCTTCTAGGATCAATGGTATTGCCGTTAGTGTGCAAAATATCCCTGAATGTTACTGTGAAAATGGAACTCAACCTCCTGCACTACATTTATATCCAATGAAGTTGTATGCAAATAAATACAGCGTCGTGTGAATCTGTTATTTTAATTGGAAAAAGGGAAGTAGGTTATTAATAAAGCGCAAGGGAAAATCAATATTTTGGAAATCGAACGTGCCTTTAGCGATGCGTAGGTTCTGAAGGCCTTAGTTTTTATTGTGTATATATGTGTGTGTGTATATATATATATATATATATATATATATATATATATATATATATATATATATATATATATATATATAATGTATGGCATTCGCGTTTTTTTATAGGATAACTTTTTAAGTTATTTTGAAAAATCTTAAATAAAGGTACTGTTATTGACGACAAACCTCAACACTCGTTATAGCATTCTAACTATTAACATAGAAGCAATTCAGTGTCCAAGTTCAGTACGTCATCAATGACGGGTTTTTGTCTCATACAAGAAACACGAGTCTATCTGTGACAACTATCTGTGACAATTACGTTGATTATGTGTCAAAATATCTATCACAAGCATATCTCCTTAGATGTTTTTATGGTTACTCTGAAGTGCTAAGCGAATTAAAATGTCTAAAAACATGTGCGTAGATAGTGTTAGACAACACAACGATTCATATGACGTGGAAAGAAAATTTTCTTGCTACCACGAATAATGAAAGTCGGTTAATAGCAATGTTGATTACAAAGATTTTATTAGCAGAAATAGCTTGCAAACAAGCGAAGGAAGACGCGGACACTCCGATAATGAACACAGTTTTGTGCTTAGATCCAACTAATGAGACTGATTGAAGTTGGTGAGGATGTAAGAGATCTGTTGGTAATATGGTTAGATCTCTGCCAGCATGCAAAATGGCTCCTTTTTGAAACAGAAGAACGACAAAGTGTCTTCATCCGATTGCTGCCATAAGTGAAACATTAACAGATAACTTTGTTTCTCCCAACCAATAAGTGATTACGAAATCTCGGTGTAGGCCAAGTACGGAATAATGAACTTTGCTTTACAGAAATTTGGACGGAAATTTGCGGAAACGGAAATTTGCTTTAATGAACATTGGTTATATCCTAATGAACTTAGCATTTTCCAAATTCCAAACTTTTACCTCGCAGACTTTTATTGCAGAGTGAGAGAATCGCATAAAGGTCCTACGTATGGGGGTTCGTGTATTTACGTTAGAAATAATATTGATTCTATCTCCTTGGCGGAATTAAATGTGTATTCCATTGAAAATGTTTTCGAAATTTCTGTTGTACATCTTACTTCACTAAGAGTGATAATACTTTGCATCTACAGACCTCCAACAAAGAGAACTGCAGATTATATTTTGTTCTTAGAAAACCTGGAGATAAAACTTAACAAAGTCAGCAATCGCTCTTTTGAATCCATTATTGTTTTCGGAGATTTTAACATTGATTTTCTGGTCCAATCTTGCGAGAAAGAAAAGTTTCTCAATTTAATTAATTCCTTCAATTTAGACATTACAATTAATGTACCTATACGGATCACACAAACTTCGATGAAGGCAATTGATCAAATTATAATTAACAAAACTACTACTCGATATGAAGTTGAAACAAAAGATTTAGGATACAGTGACCACGATGCACAGATTCTTAACATTATAAAAATGCGATCACTGACAATAAATAATACACGTATGACTAGATTGTTTACTAAAAGTAAAATTAAATTATTCATTGATTACTTGATGCAGGAGTCATGGGAAGCGGTTTATAATACTGTTGATACAAACGACAAATATATTTCTTTTTTTCAACTCTTTCATTTCATTTTAACACTTCTTTCCTCTTCAAAAAATAAAATTAAATATTTCACGGAAAAGCAATTCTTGGACAACACAAGGGATTAGGACATCTTGTAAAAACAAGCGAATTCTTTCTTTCATTTCTAAACGTCATAACGTATCTCAAGATTTCCTTATCTACTTTAAAAAATACAAAACATTGTTACGAAAAGTCATAAAGGCAGTCTAAATCATGAAATACGATCAGGATATTTTGAACTCAAATAACAAAACAAAAGCAATGTGGAATATAATAAAAAATACCACAAAATCCACTAGAAACCCTGTAGAGAATGTTGTTCTAAAATATAACGACATAAATGTGAACGATACGGCAACTGTGGCTAGTCTCTTTAACCAATACTTTTCGAGAATTGCTGCCGATCTCACTAAGGGTCTTCAGCCACAAAATTCAATAATAGACTGTTCACCCAAAATTTTAGACACGATGTTCGTTTCCGAAACTTCTTCCTCTGAAATTCTCAAAATAATCGGTAAACTAAAAAATAAATATTCGTCCGGTTTAGATGAATTCCCGGATGCTTTGTTAAAGACCTGTGCGTATGCCATTATACACCTGTTAACTCACATATTTAATTCGTCGTTATGCACCGGAACGTTTCCCGATATTTTCAAAACAGCTAAAATTAAGCCGCTCTTCAAAAAAGGCAACAGAAATGAAATTCAAAATTATCGGCCGAGATCTCTTCAGTTTTTTCAAAAATATTAGAGAGACTTTTTTACGTACGAAAGGAAACCTTTCTCAGTAAACATGACGCACTTTCAGATTGCAATGATATATAAACACGTTCGTCTAGGTGAGTGTATCTCGTTGCGGTATCCTGCATTAGAAAAGTTTTGGTTCAAAAGTGTTTGTTTGTAAAAAAAAAAAAGCGTTTGTTTACCGAACTTTTGTACTACTAGACTCCATTTCCTGTGGCAGTTGCAGTGCGCAATTATTGTCCTGAATGGAAGATCCTTTAAACCAGGGACCGAATACCGAAATAATAGCGATAAAGGTATTTATACCGATATAGAAATACCTTTTCCTCTATTATACCTTTTTTCAAAATACCTTTAAAAATACCGGTATAAGACGTCAAATACCAGTATATTTAGAGGTATTTTACCTTTATCCGACGTCTATACCGGTAAATACCTCTATTTAAAGGTATTATACCGGTATTCTCTCATCAAAATACCGGTATTTTCGAAAATACCGGTATTTCAGTAGAATCATACAGGTATTTGGGGGAAATTCATTGTGATTTTTTCCGCTGAGATGGCTCAGAGGAAATAACTATTTACACGGCAGAGTTTCTGACCGGGAGGTCCTAGGGTTCGAGTCCCGAGGGTGACGGATTTTCGACAGATATTCTAGCTAGGTCGAGTTCTGCCGTTGACTGGGAAGTCGAGTTCTGCCATCAGACGGAGGGACCAGACAACGGTCTTTCGCAGACATCAACACGAGCTCGTTCGCTGACCTTGGACCTCACGTCCGGGCGCAGAGCTTGGCGACACGTCATAGTGTTGAAACTTTATCGAATTTCTCCGTATAAATCTTGTCCTTTCTAGTAGCGATAAAAAATGGAGAAACGTGTCTTCTTATCCATAAATGAGTCTTCTCACGCATACCAAACTTCCTTCTTGCACGACTGTGTTTATCACTAAATACGATTATTTGCTTAAATTTGATCGTATCACTAACATTCCCGAAAATAATTTTTTCAGTTGGCCCAGTTTCCTTATTCTGCACCATAATTATAACTAAAACAATATTAAAAATTGACATTGAACGCTAATAGACATTAACTATTCTTACGCGAGGAAACAGAAGCGTTATGTTTAATTCAAAATTAATGATTGAAACATGTTTAATTTACACCCATGTATTATTTAATAAATTTCATTAAGAAAAAATATTAATTGTACTATATAATATTAATTAATTTTAATAAATATTTTAAAATATTAATACTAATTAAATTTTAAATGTTTGCATTAAATTTGTGTAAATTAATTTATTATTTTGTTTGTTAATTTCTAAATTTATTTAAATTAAATGTTAATTTTAATTAAAAAGTAAAAATGTTAATATTAATAAACTCTTTTTTATTAATTAATAATGTTAGTATATATTTCTTATTATTAAGGAAGAAACACTCTTCTCGAAGTGGGCTCCTCCAGATGCATTTTACAATGTAAGCAACCCACGTAGAAGGGAACCCTTCCCCACATGCAATGTTAATAGCTAATAATAATAGTAATAATAATAATAATAATAATAATAATAATAGTAATAATAACATAATAATTTACTATTATTAAATTTTCTTCAATATTTGCAGTTAATGTCAAAATATATTAAACCCTTAATATTAACCAGGAAAATAACATTTTATTTTAGCCCTATTTATTAATGTATAATTAAGATTTAATTGTGAAATGAAGTAAAAGGAAATCATTTTTTAACAATAACAAAACTGGACCTGAAAGCCTGAGCGTTCGTGATTATCTCAAGGTGTCAACGCTTCCTCAGTTCGCCGAAGGAGGTGCGGGGAGGGAAGAAACGGTCCTACGCCTACGGCCGGCGCATATGTTGACAGCCTCTCCATGTGCGAAATACAAAGACAGGCTTAGGTCATCTCTCAGGTCAGATGGGAGATAGCTCGATGAAGGACACTAAGAAAAGGTTCTCTTCAATGGAATCAATAATTATTTTTCATATTTCAACTTTTCCGAAGTTTAAATTAAGGGAGGTTTTCAATACATACAACGTATGCAAAACATAAACGCCCGAACACAAAACATTTTCAATAATAAGAATAGAATTTAATACAGTTGTTTAATATTATATATACAAAATAATAATTTAAACAATAAATAACAATTATGAAATGATATTTGATTAATAAACATTTTGTGAGATATTATTAACTACAGTAACCTATTTTTTCAACATGTATGGATGGTAAGCTGTATTTCTTCATTGAAAATACCGGTATAACCTTTATGGACGTCCATACCGGTATAGACGTCCTATAGAGGTGTTTTACCGGTATAAAAGAATAAAGGTATTTGAAAAAGGTATGGAAAAATACCGGTATTATACCGGTATTTTTACCGGTATTCAATACCTTTTCGGTCCCTGCTTTAAACAAAGAATCAAAGAACACGTACAAGCTCATACACACAAAAGAACACAATCACACTTTGCCAGCCACCTCTTGGAACAAAAACACTCATTTAATGCAGACAGTGAAGTCAAAATTTTGGAAATTGAAAACAGGTACACTGACAGACTTCCATTAGAAGCCATACACATCATAATTTATTAAACAATCCCCAGCATACTATTTTGAATGAACAAATTCATTCTCTCTCACCCCTCCGGAAGCTGGCATCCCAGGCACATTAACCCCTCTGCCCGCCTCTTTTCCACCACCCAGCCGGGCCTTCCTTAATGGCCGTTTCTTAGAAAAATCCCCGTTCTCCCCTCTCCATTGAGAGCTTTCTTTTAAATAGCGTGCAATGCCCTTGACCTTCGATGTGTTGCCTGATTCGAGGCTCCTAGCCGCGTCAGAATCCATATGTCAGTTTGCTCATCTGAATTTATTTATTTTCTACATTGTTTCATTTTCACTGTACTTTAGAATAATATTGATGTCATTCCAAAAAACTTTCTTCTTTTAAGAGTTATCGCACTTTATAGCTTCTTTAACAATTATGTTACATTGTACATTTGTTATTTCATGTATTCTTTATTCAAAATTGTTTCTATTTTCACGTTTTATATTCCAATTTTTCTATTTTGCTTAAATTCTAATTGTATTGAATGCATAATAATATTCTGTAGCAGATAAACTTTTATTTTTCAATTTAGATATACTGTTATTATTTTTGTAGCACTGAATATGGCCGCAATGCGACCGAAAAAGCTTTCTGCCAAAATAAAGAGCTTTGGCCTCAATTGTATTTCTAGAATTTTAAGCTATAATCGAATCCATTCTTTCTCCTATCTAATAGATGAATCTGCTTAATAAATGCTTGAGCAACGCTGAACTCTTCACCACTATATGATAAATAATTTTGTATTTACAAACTTGCAATGAATGAATTAGAGAAGTGCTTGCATGATTATAATAAATATGGTCACAGGATCACGTCATTTTGGAATGCAGTTAATTGGTTCAGTGAAGGGGTATGTCCCGCGTGCTTATGCGTAGGGCTACACCCCATCATGTGCTCCCTAGCTGTAAATGCCGTAGAAAGATCTTGCGACAGTAACAGTTTCAATGATTTGAAAATGCCGCCACAGGGTACTGGAGGGGAGAAATCGGTAGTGGGGGCAAATGGGCGACTTGTGCGCACTCTACTCGGACACCACCTTCTGGGGAACTAAAAATTCGACGGTGGCGCCATCTCTGAATGGGACACCATTTCTGGGTACCCTCTCGGCTGCCCGCAGTGAGCCGTCTAGTACCTCTTTAGTCTATGCTGCCACCTCCGTGGATGTGACAAGCCGAGAAACATCCCTTCGACAGCTTCGATTCGTTACCGAGGTCATTGAACTCTCACCATGTGCTGTGTGCAAGATGCGAGTTTTCGGTCGACGGTGATGCGACGCTGACTGTCGCATCTCGGACTTCTCATTGGCGCTTCTGTATTCCCCCTCGCAAAGCCTCGCCATCGCCTCCCAGTGGTCACGTGCTAACGACTGGGGCCTCCATAGCGGGTTGGGGGAGGGGGAGTTTGCTCACACTACACATGCATGCGCACATTATTGTATTGTTTATTATTGTCAGAGCAAACAATGCACAGTCGGTCCGGTGTCCGACATCGCTAAGGCACTAGTGTCGTAGTGATCTCGGACCGAAGAGTCGCGGGATCGAGTCCCGCCTCGGACATGGTTGTATTTCGTCCATTCACCCCTATTCATCACCATATCGTTTGATCTTCACAGTTACAATAAGGTTAACTCCAATAGTGGTCGCTAATGACTTAGATGTTGATGCGACCTTAAATAACAAAAAAAAAGGTATGCACAATCAGCAATTCCCAAAGATTCTCAAAGAAAGTACAATAGGTATGTAGTACATTCAATATGAATAGACACCTTAATTAATCTACCTGGTTTAGTCCATAAAACTGATCGCATCCCCATGATCACTGAGCAGGAGACTCCCCTGTCTTTACAAGCTCCGCAGGCAGCGCCGCGGTCTGTCTCAGAATCAGCACACTCGTCACGCCAAATTCATACGCGCACTCGTCGTCTATCAGTCCTTGATCGAGTGCAGCAGGTTGCGACAATCCTCGAAGCCTTATTCTGATAAAATTAGTTCTGACAATAACGGATGAAACTTCGCGGACCCGGCGTTCCGCACTCACAATGAACTCAATAACTTCGCTGGAATGCGAAATGATGCACCCGGCGGTCAAAGTGTAAGTAGAGAGAGAGTTTAGCAGCTAGGTCGAATTCAGTCGCTGTCAGGAGGAGAATTATAGCGGTTGGCTGCTCTGTTCGGTAGTTTTCCGTGGTTTCTCCGATCAACACCAGGCGAATGCCGGAGCAGTAAGCAAACCGTGAATAGCAAATATTTCATTTTCTTGGCGCCTTGCTATTGCATGACGTTAACTGTGTCGTAAACACTGCTGAGTAAACATGTGCTGAGTATGAAAATTCGGTCATAACATGAGAATAAGCAAGTATTTTCTCAAGTTCCTGGTAATCTAAGGAAACCAGGAAGTTGAGGACCGCGGGCACCTCTCACATGACTCACATGACAATGTTTTCTTTCAATATCTGCACGCATCGGGAATTAGAAATATAGATGTATTAGGTCCAGTGTGCGAATCAACGTAGGGGATTCCCCGGCTTGTAAGATTTTCCTGGAAAATGACAGCATTATCTTCATACTCTCTTGGGTCCAAGTCACTAAAACATGACCTATGGCTGACGGCGATTTGTCGAAACATGACTCGTTAAACGCGTGTCACGAAAAGTGGGAAAACAGGTAGTGAACTTGTTTTCCTGGACTTGTTTACGTCAAGAGTTAGATACTGATACATGATACGTAGCTATTTGAAACCGTCTTCTTCCGCGTGATGTCGCAGTTCAATGAAGAACATTTTGTATGGAAAAAGCACACGACGAAATGCCTTCCTTGAGCGCACGATAATATTGACCGAGATTAGTGCAATGTAATTTTTACGGATGAAGCTTGAGAAATATGTTGCCTCACGAGTTTGGTCTACTCTACAAACAGATTGGTCCAGCGGACCGACAAACATTTCATATAAGTGAATCTTTGGACTTGCTTCTCAAAACTGGGTTTTGAAACGTTGTACCTGTTTACTTCCATATTAAGTACACCGAAAATGCCTGATATTTACAAGAAATTATTATTTATGTTGCAACCGTTGCGTCATGAAGAAAACAAAGTCGGAATCCTGCAGAAAACCATCGACCGTAAATATCGCAGCACGTTTTGCACCGAGTGGAAAGAGCAGACTGATCAACTAATTAGACAGCGATGTCATACTTTACATATAAAAGACAACTCTGCATTGTGTAGACGAGTACTAGACGCGATAATTTCTAGAAAGTCATACAATTTCCAGGAAGACGCCATTTCGTCTGCATTATTAAAACGCAAATCAAGAGAAGTAGCTGGTCGCTGTATTGTTTGTACACGGAGCAGGGAATCTTTTTCGCAGAGTCAAGAGCTGTTAGTCGCCATTCAAATATCAGTGCAATGCAGGCGCAGCTCGTGATTAAAGGCTGTAAGGCGGAGCCTCTCCTTGGGAAATCGCTCCCTAAAAGAAATTTAAAATTATATTTATAAATGTATTAATTAATTATAATGGATTTTGGGGGGGGGGGTCAGACCGAGAGCGGTAGCTCAGTGTATTAACAGATGCCACTGCAGCGCCTCTGACTGGGAGGTCCTAGGTTCCAGTCCTGACGGCAGCAGGATTTCGACACTAGCTTTCCAGCTAAGTCGAATTGGGCCGCTGTCTGGAGGAGAATTCTAGCGGCCGGCTGCTCTGATCGGTAGTTTTCCGTGGTTTCTCCGATCAACACCAGGCGAATGCCGGAGCTGCACCCTACCAAACGGGCCACGGACCGCGCGCGAGCTGTCCTTCCTCTTCCTTGTCCTATCCTTTCCCTTTACACACACACACTAACATGCACTACACTACCACGTATTCCGGGAGACCGGTTGGGAGCTTAGAGCTTGTCCCGGCTGGGGCGGTGCCCCGCTGGTGGGAGAGTCCTGGTTAGGAGGAAACCCCACTAGCCGAAGGTAGGTCGGCGCCGGATCTCGCCATCCAGCGGGGGAAGATCACCGCCATCTCCCGAGAAAAAACATGCACAACACTAACGGGACTAATGACCAAAGCAGTTGACGCGCCTGGAAACACGAAAAATCAATCAATCATTTCTTTGAAAGTTCGCTAAAGGCCGTTGGTAACGCATTTGAAGCTGTTGACAAGGAAGAGAAAAGCGTTAGGCTCCCACTTCATTCCGCCATAAGGCCTATGTAAATCGACGAGGCGTGACGTCATGCGTTCACTGCACAGGCTTACCGGAGGACGAAGGGTGCGGCCAGGCAGCCTTCAAGGGAGGGGGCCTAGGGTCTGAAGAAGAGTGTGCTCACCAGATTGCGTTACTATGCAGCTCAGCGAGTAGCATTGCGACTAGTTTTCCTAATATGCGGTAGGAGCGCTACTCCCTTAAGCCTTTATCAGAAGCGCGAAGCATACAGGACTGGTCTTCGTGATCGAAAGAGATTATGTATAGAAATGCAAAGCAATGAAATGTAATGCATTTGTGGTTTTCCGCATTTAGAAAACCACGAGCCGCGACTGGTGCAATGACAATTTTCGTCGGCCGCGTAACACATGCTCCTTGAACGCCACGTGCCGAACATGCGCTCGTGCGCACTATGCGTTTGGAGACCCAGCCAAGCGACGTGAGCAACGCGAAGATTCAGTGAAAACCACGTGACTACAGTTCCAAAACTGGTGACAGGGTATCGTGCTTGATATAATTAGTGTTTGCAAACAGATTCTAACGCTTGCATGCACTGACAATGTAATATATACACGTAAGCTTCCGCGGCTCGAGTCGATGACTTCGTGACGCTGCGTGTGCTCAGTACCCTGAAGAAGCCTGCGACATGTCAGGCGAAACGTCGGCCTCTCAGTTCACTACGCGGCGTCACCCGGACAGCCCAGAAGTACTTCCTCAATGCCCTGAGGAAGCCTGCGACATGTCAGGCGAAACGTCGGCGTCTCAGTTCACTACGCGGCGTCACCCGGACAGCCCAGAAGTACTTCCTCAATGCCCTGAGGAAGCCTGCGACATGTCAGGCGAAACGTCGGCCTCTCAGTTCACTACGCGGCGTCACCCGGACAACCCAGAAGTACTTCCTCAATGCCCTGAGGAAGCCTGCGACATGTCAGGCGAAACGTCGGCCTCTCAGTTCACTACGCGGCGTCACCCGGACAACCAAGAAGTACTTCCTCAATGTCCTGAGGAAGCCTGCGACATGTCAGGCGAAACGTCGGCCTCTCAGCCCATTACGCGGCGTCACCCGGACCGCCAAGAAGTCATGACAATATACTTATTATATTCTAGGAACCAGATCGTTAGCTTAGGATACGCCAGTCAACATTCCAAATTTCATCTTTATTGCTCTCCTAAAACTGCTAATGACTGTTTTCAAGCCTTTACGCCTTGATTGACCACGAGTGTTGCCTGATGCAAATCCGAGTGGGGATGTGTGAGCATACATCCTGCACAAGCTTTGTGAAAGAAAAATGTTAAATTTTAAGCAATTAATAGGAGAAATTCGTCATATTTGGAAGTACTTGCCGAATGAAAAATGCAATGCAGTTGGTTGAAAACCTACGTTGGCCCAGCGATAACAGACACTGAAATCACTGGAGGTGGCTGAATGCAATACTTACACTGCAGTAACTTTTTTCCAATGAGTACATCGTACCGATGTAGTTGAAAAATTAAAAAAAACAACTTTTACGCACATTTACTCGAACACACATAACTGGTTGTACAATGGAGAGAACAATGAAAAATTTACCATTTCAATATCAGTAGAAAATTTAAGCGTAAGCAAAAGTGCAGATTTCTTTAAACACATTTTTGTACTTTTACGTTCTCGCATACTACTCAGTATTACAGCAAAAGAATTGTAATGCTGCGACAAAAAACGGCAATTTTTCCACAGAAAAATATTTTGTAGCTCCTTGATACCGAAAAATTACATAAATCTTGTTACCATATGTAGTAAATTACTACTTCCTCTAATATTTTTAAGTCAGAATTCACGTTTTCTGGGTCCTAGATACTGAAAAATTGGTTTCCAGCGAAATGTATCTCTGTGCGCCTCTCCGTCCGTCCGTCCGTCTGTCCGTCTGACCGTCCGTCCGTCCGTCCGTCCGTCCGTCCGTCCGTCCGTCCGTCCGTCCGTCTGTCCGTCCATCTGACCGTCTGTCCGTCTCCGTCCGTCTGTCCGTCTCCGTCCGTCTGTCCGTCTCCGTCCGTCTGTCTGTCTGTCTGTCTGTCTGTCATTCTGTCTGTCCGTCTGTCCGTCTGTCCGTCCGTCCGTCTGTCCGTCTGACCGTCCGTCCGTCCGTCCGTCCGTCCGTCCGTCCGTCCGTCCGTCCGTCCGTCTGTCCGTCCATCTGACCGTCTGTCCGTCTCCGTCCGTCTGTCCGTCTCCGTCCGTCTGTCCGTCTCCGTCCGTCTGTCTGTCTGTCTGTCTGTCTGTCATTCTGTCTGTCCGTCTGTCCGTCTGTCCGTCTGACCGTCTGTCCGTCTGACCGTCCGTCCTTTCCTCCGTTCGTCTATCCGTACGTCTGCCTGCAGCGTATTCAGAAAGGCATTATCTTCGCACTTTACAAGCACTTTTACTTCCATCCTTTAACTTTCTGTATATCATCTGCAAGAAAAAGTGAAAATTATATTGTCTTTATAATAAACGTTTGTACTGAAGAATGCGAATTGCCTTAAATTGCAGATTTACTTATTTTGACGATGTACGATGCAAATTGGCTAAACATTTCGAAATTTCTCAACAAAAATCTTAATTTGCACTCTGTTTTGATCATTGTTTTTAAGCAGTTGTGTTCAGACCACCGACAGTCAACGAAACTCTAAACTGCCTTTCGTAGACACTTGGAGTGAAAACAGAAGTATTAATTTTATTCATGTAGCATATGGTAGTAAAGAAGAAAAATTCCTTTATTTTGTGTATTTTAATATTATAATCATTGACTGAAATTGAACACTAATTACACTGTGTTTCTTACTCAATGAGAGAGTAATATAGTGAGACTATTAGACAAAAACTGACACAAACAAAAATAGATCAAGGTGATGAGCAAACAAACACAGAGACATGGATGAAGGCTGTCGTGGGTTGGGCAAACATTTGACCAGCAATATTTTATTCAGCTTCATGCAACATTTTATTTCCATTTGCAAATACATGACATACATTTTAAAACACCACAATAATAATACTTCCTGTTATTTTATTACCCAAGCACAAAATATCTTACCCGTTAACATAATGCAAACAGAAGCTCGACCCTGTGCCTTAGAGACCTGCCATAAATAGAACCGGTTCAGCACAAGCACTGCCACGGAGGTCGGTTGGAGGCCAGGTGTTTTGTCTCGAATAGGGCTGGTTAAAAATAGGGCGGCGGCGGCGGCGGTGGCGGCGGCAGGCGCCGGAGGCGGTCGGTGCAGTTCGCCGACGGCAGAACGGCTCCCGAATCGATCCTCTCGGCTCCTGGCTCCTCGTTCCTCAATGCGGATGAGCCACACGACCACTGCGTCGAGAACCGGCCGCGCAGCGCGTCTTCTCGACAGGCGGTTCAGCCGACGAGTCCCCTCGTCTCTCCGACCGAACGCCGTCGCCCGACGCCGAATTCACCCGAGTGGGATGGCGCCACTATCAAGAGAAACAGTCGACGGAGCAAGAAACGCTGTCGTGTTTTTTTCTTCTTTCGTGTTTGTTACTTTGTTTGCTTCGTGCCTGTCAGGAAAGATGACACAGCTCGCATAATATTTGGATTGGGCGGACTTCGCAGACGTGACTGATAGGTATTTGTGTCTGTGTGTGATCCTCTATGTGCAGCGGATCTCTCATAACTTGTTTTCGACTAGATAAGGAAAAGGGATAAATGAATGACTAAATGAAACGAAAGAATTTTGAGCATTACATTTGAATTGGTACTTGGGTAGTTAATGGTACAGTCGACTCCGGTTATAGTGAACTCGGTTATAGTGAACTCGGTTATAGTGAACTCGGTTATAGTGAACTCGGTTATAGTGAACTCGGTTATAGTGAACTCGGTTATAGTGAACTCGGTTATAGTGAACTCGGTTATAGCGAACTTAACTCACTGGTCCCGTTTCACTTACATTACAATTAAGCATAAAAAGATTCGGTTATAGTGAACCTGAACCTAGGCTAGAGTAAACGTAGGAAATAAGTTCTGGAAATTAATTCGATCTTGTATGCTATTGCGCGAGTAAAAGGACCTTTAGAGAGAGTGACGGTGTTTTAACAGTGCAAGAGGCATTGAAAGGTGTGAAGGAAGCATTACGATACTTATTATTAGAGACAGAGAACAATCTAGTGTAGAGAGAACACAAACTCAGGAGAAGGATCTAGACAAATTACTAATGAAAAATGTACGAAGCCAACAATTGAAAATAATTGATTTGTTTAAGACAAAAAAAATTGATATTTTCATTTCGTGCTTCAATGTACTTTTCTGTATCTCTATATTAATAAAATCAATAGTTATGGAGAAATTCTAATTAATTTTACATCATCGGATATAGCGAACCAAAACTCTTAGTTCCCAGAGGTTCAGTATAACCGGATTCGACTGCACATGGTTTGGAATAGGTATCTTGGATTTTCTGCTGTGATTGTAGGAACATTCTGATACGTACGTATTACTTCAAATTTCCAACAGTTGTACAGCAGCTTTGCTTGAACTTAAGGTGAACAGTTCTTAAAAACCAAAACATGGGACATTGAGACATTTCCTTGGCTAAACAAAACGTGACAAAACAGGACACATGCTGGGCCTTATTCCTATTAAGATTGCTTGCTTAGTCGCAGAAGATTCTGTTATTGAATTACTCGGTAACTATATCGATAGTGGTAAAGAATATACAAGCTCATATGACGCGATAGCTTATTTTCTTCTCCCTGCTGAATCACCACTGAATCTCTGCCTTCTTGATTTTAATAGTCTGTGAAACACTGTTGTTACGTGGTACATGAGCGTAAGAACTAGGCTACTCGTGCTTAATTTTTTATAAACTAATGCAAACCCAACGGAGTATATTATGATGAATTTATAATTGTTGACGGCACTTTATGCCGATTAGTCATTGCCCGAAAGACGAGACCTTTCGGTTTGCCGTTTTCCTTTCAAAAACATCTGGGACAGGGATTCAAAAAGAGGGACTGTCGCGGATAACACGGGACGTCTGTTCACATTACCTGAGCTACACAACTAGGGAAGATAAGGCCGAAAGATCAAGTAGTGACGCTTTACACCGTTTTCGTTTTATCTAATCTTGAAAGTCGCATCATTTCCGCCTCTCAGAAAAGGCGCCAGTTATGGCTAGCAGTAATATCAGCCTTGACTTCTTTATCTGCGTTATCTCAGACTCTGGCTGTATTGTTTAGGTGAAGATACATTTAATTCCTGACAAAATTTTGAGGCAATTTGGTAAGAAATTGCAAATAAACACTGAATTCCATTTGTAGAACAGTGGATAAATTATTTCAGAGATTTAGATGGGCATGGGTGAAAAATCAGCCAATGATAATCCTTGAGAAGTTAAAGCATTTATAGGAAATTGAATATAAACGAACAACTGATTATTCCAAGAATATTGACTAATCTTATTAATTTACTAAATCTAGAGGCTTTAATCGTTTAATCGTGTCAACAGAGAGAGAGAGTGGGAGAGAGAGAGTTGGAGGGAGAGGGGGAGGGAGGGAGGGAGAGAGGAGGGAGGGAGAGAGGGGAGAGGGAGAGGAAGAGGGGAGAGAGGGAGAGAGAGATAATGAGAGAAAAAGAGGAATAACATTAGGAATGATGAGAGAGAGAAAAATTCTAATATAAATATTGAAATTAATTTTGCCAAAAACAAGAAGGTAACAAACGAAAACTCTCGGCCCTTTTTTGGGGGGAAGGCATTGCCCCTGCGACCTTCCCCTCCCCCTGAATCCGCCATTGGTCGCAGCACTAAGTGCTTAGGAAAGTACAAGAACATTGTTTTTTGTTATTTAAGGTCGCATCAACATCTCGGTCATTAGCGACCACTTTTGGAGTTAACGTTATGGTAACTAGGATGATGAAACGAAATGGCGATGATTAAGGGGTGAAAGGACGAACACAAATACAACCATACCTGAGGCGGGACTCGAATCCGCGACCCTTTGGTTCGAGATCACTACGACACTTCTGCTTTAGCGATCTCGGCCATCGGATCGACTTTCATGTTTTTGTTGGCAATCTCCAAGAAGAGTTTCCTCTCGCACAACATCCTGAAGTAGGATTTTACCGCTCGTATATAAATATTTAAAATAATTTTTCAAAAAAAAAAGGTAACAAATTAAAACTCTAGGCATTTGGGGGGGGGACATTGCCCCTATAACCTTCCTCCCTGGATCAGATATTCGTCGCAACATTGAGTGCGCAGGAAAATATATGAATAATTTCATATTTTTGTGGGCAATCCTGAAGAAGAGTTTCCTCTGACACAACATCCTGAAGTAGGATTTTACCGCTCGTACATGTTGAACCGAATATCGCGTTCGTGTGAAGTCCAAGGGCGCCGCTTCAGCCCAACTCGTACATGTTCAACCGAATATCTGTCAGTGTTCGTGTGAAGTCCAAGGGCGCCGCTTCAGCCCAACTCGTACATGTTCAACCGAATATCTGTCAGTGTTCGTGTGAAGTCCAAGGGCACCGCTTCAGCCCAACTCGTAGCGCCCGGGGCCACCCCGCACTCGCCTGGCTCCGCAGATGGCAGATGGCGCGCGAGCGGAGCGCCGGCAGCGCGCCTGGCGAGGGCGCCGGGAAGCCGTTGGGCCGCGGGAGGGTCGCGCGCGCGCCCGCACCGCCGATCGCCGGCAATCGCCCGGTCGCTGGCATGTGCGTCGGCAGGCGGCGCGCGTCGGTGCTCGTGTTGGCGCCGGCCGGCGGCGGGCGGTGACTGTGAAAACGCGCGAGGGGTGACCGGCCGCGCGGGGCAGACATGCTGCAGAGGCCATGCGCCGATCGCCGTCCCGCTCGTGCAGACGTGAGTACGTGCTCGGCCTCCCGCGCTCGGAGGGGGCCGAAGTGCCGGCGGTGCGCCCCAGGGCCGGAGGTGGCGTGCGAGGCGGGGCGGGGCGGGGCGGGGCGGGGCGAGGCATCGATCGCGCCGCGGGACTCAGTCTCTCTCTCTCTCTCCACGCCTCGCCTCGCGTCTCCTCGCCCCGCCCCGGAAGAGCGCCAGGGTCAGGGGGTTGGAGGGGCGGACCTCGCGTTGGGGTCGGCGTGGCAGCGGAACGACCCTGCCGCTGCCCGCGGGGCGGTACGCAGGCTGTTATCGCTAGCGTGTGCGCTTGTCACGGCCGGGATTTCTACTCAGATTGTACTGCACTTGTTTTTTTCATTTCTTATTTTTTCTTATCTTTTATTCTTTTTTCTTTTGTTTTTCTTTCCTTTTTTTTCTTCTGTCTCTTTTTTATTTTCCTTGTTTACATTTACGATCGTACGAAAATGTTTTTTCCGTTTTTAATGGCAAATCGAATAAAACTGCTTTTAGTTTCTCGAAGTTTTGGAAAATATTTTATTAATGATAAACATTAATACGTTCAGATTATAATATCGCGAGAGATTATAATACGCGAAATATTATTATTATTATTATTATTATTATTATTATTATTATTATTATTATTATTATTATTATTATTATTATTAATAATATTAATATAGATTATAATAACAATTAAAAGTTAATTTGTTCGTATTATAATACCTCGTAAACTCCTTAAGGGTCTTCTTTATAATGAGAACTCTATAACATAGACATTACTGGAGTTGGATCCAAAAGGCGTTTTTACAATAGAATTGTCTAATTATTGCTAATGGCTTATGAGTAAATAGAGCAGATTCTCCCAGCACGAAGATTCATTCATAAATATTCAATTTTTCAACTTCGCTTTGTGTATATCCATGCAGGTATTCGTATTACTCATATTTCTATAATTGAGTGAAACAAAAAAGATTGATAACGTAATATTTTCCAGCTGTGTTGCAAAAGGTGTATTTTTAACTTTTGGTTCCCATACCTTGGTCATTAAAGCCTTTCTAGATATTAACCCTGTTCTCACAACATTGGTCCTTAACCTATTTTAAGTTTTTGTAAATATTTTTTCTCCCGAGTACTCATGAAATGTGCCGTTTGGGACACTGGCTCTCCCCCCTTCCCCCTCTCTTCACTCCACTCGCTCTCCCTTTTTGCTGCTTTGCGTCCCTAGACCCTCCGACCCTCCCGCCCACCTGTCCTTTGCTTCAGCCACGCCGCCGACGCCGCCGCTAACCTAAAAAATCGTCTAGTAATTCTAGACGAATTGCAGAGTAAAGGAGCGCTTTCTGGGTCTGTTGAACGTTAAATGCAGGCTTTTAAGAATTAAAGCTAGTAAAGACTCGCGTGTATTCAAGCATGTGTCGTTGTGTAAGGTTTCACCGTAATTCATCACATTTGTGGTGGTTGTTCTCTTTTAGGTTTACTGGGCTTCGCTTGCAGGTGGCCAATGGGTCTCTTAATTTACTGACCACAAAGGGTGACAGAGAAAATAAGGGAACACACATACATACCGATGTGTAGATTGAAATTGTGCATTGTCAAAACTTTTTTTTCTTGTTAGTGCTCAGTGTTTACAAGATTTATAGTTAATCAGAATGGCCGTTTTGTAAATCACTCACATGTGACTGAATAGCCGTGAGTGTATTACGACGTTTGAGTGAATAAATATGTATGCATAAAATATATTAAATATAAAACTGTACAAAATATATCTTGTCTGTGTGTAGATGTGTGTGTGCGTATGTGTGTGTGCGTATGTGTGTAGGGCAAGGGGCTGCTTATAGTACTATCCGCAAAACAATCATACGCCATTAGATCAGTTTGTTTTCAATGTTCTATGAATCAGTGGAGAGAAGAGTGCCATAGGTTGCCTTATAGCTTGAATCACCCCACATCTTTCAAAGAGATTTTTCTCTCCCTTCATTAATCTCTGTGAAAATCTACAGCTCTTACCAAATAAACAGCAGTCATTGTGTTCATACTGTTGATGTCATTTTGTCGTTTGTGCGTTCCTTTTAACAAAACGGTTTTGGCAGTATCTTCAACAGCTCACCTGCTCGAGGCAGTATATTCCAATCATTTAATAATATCTAATTTTCAATATATTATGTTGCAATTTCGTGTTAATATAAAATCTTCGCTTTTATCACTCTCGCTTTCATAGGCATGCGCAGTCCAAAACAAGAGGGGAGAGCAACAATTTTTTTGGCCCCCCGTTTGCAGTGAACATTTTTTTTGGTTACACAGAAATGAATGCAACATACCACAACAAAAAATGAAATTATCACTTCGGTGATACAATTAATAAATTCAATTTACCATTTACATGGTTGCCAGATGGTTGGAAAATTATGCAATAAAAATATTTAAGAAAATAAAATGTTTTGTTATGTATGGTTACTTGATCACTTTATTATTTGATTGTATATGTATTGTAACTTGTTTTATATTGTCGGTGTGTATATTTTGATTGAATGCCGTAATACGATGCTTTTGGGAACTTCTCCTTTAATCCCTAAAGGAGAAGAATTGAAACATAAACGTAAAAATATCGAATTAAAATATTGAACTCATATTTATTAAAAACTGTTGCTTTACTCTCCAGAATAAATATTTTATTTTATTAGAATACCAAAAAAAAACTATTTCTGTAGTTTTCAGTATCTTGGATGATTTAAGGCGTTACGTCTACAAACAGTTATGAGGATTTACGAGATAACAAATGTTTACCTAGATGACTATACGGAATACGTGCTGGTTGGTCTTGTGTGCAAAAATCATGCGTTAGAAACGGCCATGCTTTGAGTTAGACTTGAATTCACAGCCGTCGTAGAGTTGTTACAGCCGTCTAAGCTACGTAAGTGGATAGAGTAACCTGTGTTCATGTAAACACACAAAACACAACTCAAAAAGAGGAAAATCGTGATTGAAAGAAGACACCTAAGAAGCACCCTAGCTTCACTACAATGAACTTTTATTCTCTCAACGCTTTGTATTTTTGCAATGTTGACGACACTTCATATTTATTGTCTACGATTCACAGAAATCTTGGCATGCAAGTCCTCGAGAATTGGTCTTTGTTGTTTCGTTGCCTTGATGATTATGACATAATGAGACCCGAGAAAGCCAACAGCCTCTCCATCTCTGTCTCTCTGAAAATTACGATGATGACCTTGATACGAGCTGTGTTCTCGCTGCATGCTATAGAGCTTGATATCTTACGTAGCCATGGCGCCCAGACATCAAATATATGTAAGCGAAACCTTGCTAACATTTTGTGCATTACTTAGACACCTCTGAAGATTGTCACAGACGATTTTTAAATGTACCCCTAGAGGGGTATCTTCCTGCATTTCATACTTTTGTTGTAATATATTTTGTAAATTATTTGTTAATAAATGATTTTTTGTTGTTTCTGTTCGATGTGTCAGCAATACTGGTTACCAGAGAATTAATAAAAACTATTTCAATAAAATTTGTTCTATTTATTAACTCAAAATTGAAAATAAGAGTAAAATTTACTTAAATTTTGTTTTATTATTCTTGTTTACACTCATTGAACATACGATTATTCGTTGAAATGTTGTAAATTACCATGTGCACATAAAATGTCAAGCCAAAATTTGTACACTTCGTAAACCTTGTATACCTCCTTCCTTTAAAACTATTTAATAAACCAATTCCATGGCTATAAAAAAAACGAAAACTATACCAAAAACATTTAGGCTTTGAATTAGACTCCACTTTGATATGTAATAAACACATAAACACATAACATCAAAATTTTAAAAATTAAATCACTTTTTTCTTCTAATTTCCAATACATTATAAATGTTCACTACTTGTTTACAAACCAATAGTTAGACCCACGCTGATGTATGGTCCTCCTTTACGGTATAATGCTGCTAAAACTCACATTAATGAAATGAAAATTGTACAAAATAAATTTATAAGTAAAGCACCACATTCCCAATGATTCACATCCATTATATCACGAACTAAGTTTAAGAAACAATGCAGACTTGATAAAATTACCAAACCAATACTTCTTCATATTCAATATTTCCCATATAAAACTACTTTTACTCTTCTCCAATCTTACACCTTTCCTCGTAATATCAAATCCCGATTCTCCAACAAAAGACCGATTCAGACCTCCATATCTCAAAACACTTCTAAAATTACGTTCACGAAGCGCAGGAGCGGCCACTTAGTTTGTCGACAAATGAAAAAAGAACATCATATTTTCCAAAAACTCAACATGACGTAATTTGAAGTTCTGTGTTTGATTGACACATTTCATTAAGAAAAAATGGATTTTCACAATTGTTGTTGTAGGAAGACGTCGAACGTTTTTTATTTCGTTTAAATTTTCAAAAAATCAGAGTTTCTATGAAGATGAGATCTGCACCATTGTCTTAAGTGTCCTTTACGATATTTAAGGTCTAAATTTAATCAAAAAGTTTTGTGCCGTTTTTAAGAAAAAATGCTTTAGAGAAAATAAAAATTGCCTATATTTGACGAAATTTCGGAAAAAAATACTGATCTTTTTGAAGAATTGAAGATCAGATTACTTTTAGATCTCTTTGGCATAAACAACTTTCATTAAGAAAAAATAGTTATCTTCATAGTTGTAGGAAGACGCTGAAAAAAAATTTAATTTTTTTTAATTTTCGAAAATCAGGGTTTTCAACCGATGTAAGATCCGCACCATTCTCGTAACCGTCTTTATCACTATCCAATAACAAAGTTTAATCAAAAAAGGTAGGAACTTTTTTTTTTAATTAAAAAATGTCCCAGGGGCTTCATGTAAAGAACCCCCTAAAATTAAAATATCGGTTTCAAATTGAATGGGCCGCGACATCAGCCAGATCGATTGGGGAATATGAGTTTTGGAGAAAATCTGCTGAACGGTTTAGCCTCTAGCGTTGTTCACAGACGTTTTGCCGGTAATCGATTTTTCGGTATCAAGGACCGTCAAAACATGAATTCTGGCTAAACCACGTTTTTAGAAGACTTTTTTCTAAATTTAGCATCTGAATTTGTCAATTTTTTCGTTATCAGCGTCGTGTAATAAGAGTGTTTCTGCCGAAAATTCTCAATTTTTTCGCGCACTTCCTCTCTTTGCCAAAACCACAAATTTGCATTTTTGAGAAATAGGCAACTAAAAGTTTGAACTTCATGTAAAATTATTTACTTTTAATTTTTTTGATTTTAAATTTACGTACTTAAATTAAAATTTACACCCTTTACGTACACAAATTTAAAATTTACATACTTTCTAAAGTAATTTTACTTGGAAGTTTTAATTACTTTTTTCTCAAAACTGCACATTCGTGGTTCTGGTATATGGGGATATTTCTCTCTACCGCAGTAGCAGTGGTAAGAAAGTAAAATTTCTCTTCCTAAAAGGAAGAGAAAATGCAGCTATGGCGTCATTTCAACCTTTATATGATTTATCGATAACGATACCGTTATGGAGAAATTCAAAAATCCGATCCTTCTACCTCCGAGAGATTCTGTGCGAATTAGTACGCTATCTTTTTTGAAATACTGACCTACTCGAACCGAGTAATGAGTTTTACAAAAAATGACGACTAGGACGTATTAATTCCGAGAGAAATTAAGGTATAAATAATATTTCATGACCATTACTAAAGGCGAGAAAGTACGTGCTGTTTTAGCATCACTAGTTTTATAAACAAATGCGAAGCAAACGGAAAATAATATGATAAATTTAATATTGTTGATGGCATTTTATGCGGACCAGTCATTGTCAGGAAAAAGGGACGTTTTAGCGTCCCGTTTTCCTGTCAAAAATATACGAGACATGGCCTCAAAATAAGGGACTGTCCGGCTAATTCAGGATCTCTGGTCACCTTAGTGAGTATACCTTTAATTATGAGAGTTACGCGTCTTTACGAATTGTCAAGGATGCTTTTAACAAAGAACTTGAAGAAACTTGTTCTGAACATCATAAAATATTTTTAAATGTTTGGAAAACGTGGAAAATTTCTGTTTCGTACATTTATCAGCAATTTAATCATTAATCCAGTTTTATTGCTTTCAAACTTTGCGAGCTTTAAACACATTTTTTCAGTACACATTTTTTCGATTCATTTAAAATTCAAAAAGAATTTATCAAAACTAGTAAATGCTTAGGAAAGCCAACATGTTGATGGACGTGTAAGATGACGCCAGTAGAGAAGGAGGAGAAAGAAGCTTACAAGAAATAGGGTTTCACATTTGTCGAAGCCTGTTTCTTGGAAGGTAAGGGAAGGTGTAGGAAAAAAAGAATGCGAATTCGTGTTGTAGGGCTTCTGTGGGTGACAGAAATGTTCTGTCGAGTTATCAAATACATTTTTCTTATTTATTTATTTATTTATTTATTTATTTATTTATTTATTTATTTATTTATTTATTTATTTATTTATTTATTTATTTATTTATTTATTTATTTATTTATTTATTTATTTATTTATTTATTTATTTATTTATTTATTTATTACACGTTTGTTCTATCTTTGTTTTAAAACTTTGACACACGATATAATGAATTTTTCGGTTGCAATTAATCAGATAAATTTTATTCTTTTTCCTCTGTTTCATTATCGAACTTGAAACATCCTTTGATTTTTCACATATTTTCTAAAAAGAATATTTCAATATTTTCAGTTCACATTGTATTTCAGCTCCATTTCAACAAACATTTTTCTGGACTAAATATAAATATTTACTTGAAAGTTATACAACCCCAAGACAATACGTAAGATAAGACAATAGAGACAATACATAAAGACTATACCCCCGTGATCGATGAGAGACGATGGTTTGTGGATGACTCGTGCAGTCGCGGTTTCAATGATGTTTATAAGCGTATGTTTTTGTGTTATATGTGTATGTACTGCTTACTGTAAATAATGTAAATAATGTTCGTTGTTAAATTAAGTCAGGATGTAAGACAAAGTAGATTTAGATTAGTTTGTAAGTATCTAGTTTGTAAGCTAGGCAATACGTTAGCTATGTAAATAGAATTTAAGAATAAATATTACTGCGCAAGGGATGTGTTTACCGTACATATAAGATCCCAGTGACGCCTTGTCGTGTGGACTTAAGTTGTACCAAAGTGATCCTGTCTCACACGGCACCCAAGTACATTCAGAAATGCTCCATACTATTTTTAAATGCCTCGTAACCATTGTTTTCAGAACATTCAAGTGAATGAATTACTGCTCGTTGACACGTTATTTAAAATTGAATTTTCTTTTTTATCACTAGACTCGCTTATTTCCTCGAACCTTTTCTGTGCACATCCGTTTAAATTTACTTACATAATAACATTTATATATGTTTTGTGTACAGTTATGTGGAGGGGGGGGCTAACCTAGATATTAAACCTAATCTTATACAAACCGCACAAACTACTGCCGTCGACTCCGGTTATAGGGAACTCGGGTATAGTGGAGCTAAGTCACTGGTCCCGATTCACTTTCATTACAAATAAGCATAAGAAGATTATACTGAACATCAACCTCGGCTAAAGTGTACGTAGGAAATACAACGACCTGGAAGTTAATTGGATCTCGTATGTTATTAGGCGAGTAGAAGAGCCTTTGGAGAGTGGGACGGTGTTCTAACTATGGAAAACTCCATTGAAATACCTATAATTGGCGGACAATGCACAATCAAGTATAGAGATAACACGAACTCTGGCTGGAGAAGGATTTAGAGTAATTACAAATGAAAAATGTACGAAGCAAACAATTGAAAATAATTTATTGTTTAAGGACAAATGCTGGTACTAAAATTTTTAAATCGTGCAGTTAATGAATTTTGTTGTATCTTTATATTAATAAAATCAATCATTGTGGAGAAATTCTATTTAATTTTGTGATCGGATATAGTGAACCAAACATATGAGTCCCCAGAAGTTCACTATAACCGGAGTCGACTGTCTTTACATTCTACGCATGTAGAATACTTGTTGATATTATTTACACACTATGTACTTACAATCTAAACTTACATACTAACACTTATATTGCGATTTTTACATAGCTGCCTGTGACATTTGATCAGCTGTTACGGTGCCATCCAATCGGGACCTTACACGTCACTGCCGTGATGTTCCACCTTCCAATTAGATGACACCGTAACGCCTCGTTTACTTCACAGGCAGCTGTGAATGCATCAGCGTATACATACTAGTAAGAAGAATGTCGGTCTCGGAGCGCTGGGGGCCCGTCCCTTTGATTTAGTATGTAGAACCGAAGGCTACGGGTTTGAATGATGCCTAAGGTGTGTAGCTTCACTATGCGCACGTTTTGTTGAACTTTCCTTTGCTTGTAGTGGTAGTAGAGCTTAGGGTGAGTTTCTATTTTGTTAACAATACAGAAAAATCAAGTCTGTTCGTTTCTTTACCGTTAAAAATAAGTTTCTATAATTTGGCAACGAAATATCTAGTTTTTGAAATGTTAATCTCTCGCTTTTTTAAATTTGTTATTATTATTATTATTATTATTATTATTATTATTATTATTATTATTATTATTATTATTATTATTATTATTATTCATCTTTCAACTATTAATAGTTAAATTGTTGGGAAGGGATTCTGAAACTCAAGAAAACGTGCGCAGATGATTTTCTCCCCCATACGTCACATACAGTTTTTGACTGTTTTTGACTAAATAAATAAATAAATAAATAAATAAATAAATAAAGGTAATTTCACCACGTGGTTG
Source organism: Teleogryllus occipitalis (assembly GCA_011170035.1). NCBI lineage: Eukaryota > Metazoa > Arthropoda > Insecta > Orthoptera > Gryllidae > Teleogryllus > Teleogryllus occipitalis. The sequence continues at coordinate 25,711 of BLKR01005326.1, forward strand.
AGGCGTTGCGGATTTCCCACAACACTCGTGCCTATGTCAACCAACGTCATCCACAATCATTCATTTATTCTCCCCTCTGTCTGATCATGTGTCCAGCGAACAGGAAAACGTAGAAAACTCCGAAGACAGAAGGCTTCTCCCTGGATTTCTGAGAAATGAGAATCTACTCCCCACAATAAGCAAAATAAATGAAACAAGATCCGCGAATAATGGGATTGTCAGCTCTATTGTTCTCGTTCTATATAACTCATAAAAGGCGATTTTTCTTTCTCCGGAGTATGAAATGCGGGGCGTTGCTTGCTGAGCCCCGTTTCGAGTTCGCCGTAAAACTGTTTCTAATTACTCTTCTCCCTGCCCACCAGGACCATCTGTATGTAAGAGTGCGTTCTACTGCCGACCGAGTCGGGCTCCCACGCCTCCATCACATCATCCACTGAGTCACTGTGAGACCATTCTACAGAATGGATTTTTATTGCAACGACTTACGGCCGTCTAAAAGTAGGAAAACAATGCTGAAGATAGCGTTTGCCTGCCTTCCTGAAATATACTAGTTATTTATACTTCGTCGATTGGTCTGCCTGCGAGAAATATTGCCTGTATAATAAAAATTTTACGTTACATTGTAAATGTTTATATGTAATTTTGCTTTCAATAAAATAATCGCTTTTCAATTTGTAAGAATCCACAAAATGACAGATCAATTTTTAGTCAATTTCGGTCATTATTTCAAATGGTGACTCGAATTTGGTTTCGACATATAATAAATAACTCGATGTTCTTATTCCTTGAGATTCGCGATATTGAGGTTTCACTAAATACCTGATAACTCCTTCGCCCACACAAATATATCTAATGAAATATTTCTCAATATTAAGGGAACGAGAGGAAAACAAAAGGACTCACATTGGATTCGTTATCTAAAAACGACAAAAATTTTCGCGTAAAGGGGAGACGTAGCAATTTGACACAACGAAGAGTCCCGAGTTATCAATTTCGAAACAGCGAGTTTCAGAGCAACCGTGGAGTGATAGTTTGGAAATGCCTTGGATCAGTTTAATTTCACAAATTTCACCAAATTAACTACTTTCACAAACAAATGCTCCACAGAGCCACAGTTCCTTCCAAATTCTGTTGAATAAATTAATTTTCGTCTGTTCCTCTCGTGAGTGAAGATTTCTATTTTGAATTCACTGTTAAAATATTTACATGTACAAAGAATTGTATTTTTTAAAAGTTTTCTCGTGTCTAGGTATTGGGAAGTTTCTGTGATCTAGGTAAAGTGGCATTCGCACGTATTAGAAACGATCTGATGTAATGAAACGCATTTACAACATTTGTTCATAATTGCATGTGAAAATAGTAGGGACTATGAAAATGACTTCTATGAAAAAAAGGCTCAGAAGAATGAAATGAAAAAAGCTTCTGATACAATAAATAAAAAAATATTCCTCTACAGTAATATTTATCGGGGTAAACTTTACATTTTCCTGTGGGGCCTGTGGATTCATTAACTACTCCTCCGATTCTTCTGAGATTTTCACTTGACGATTCTGTCCAACGAACCCAATAACGTAACGCGTTTGCCAGGACATATCCGATCATTTGAGGGGGGGGTAGCATTTTCCTAAATCATAAAAATTTTTTTTTTTTTTTTTTTTTTTTAGTTTATTTTTGGTCGCATCAACTACAAGGTCATTAGCGACCGCATCAAATTACATTATCTGGGTACACAGGTATCATTTATCTCTAATAATAGTTACATTGCTTTAATGCCTTATTTCTACGTTATTACAATATACGCCGTTCACAGAAGTTAACATGTTTTGACCTCAAATTTCTGTATTAATGCCAATAATTTGACAAAATTTGACCACTTGGTTTTGAAAGTCAGAGGAATATAAAATTGCCCCAATGTCCTGTCCCCGCAAAAGATTTGTTCGCTGTAAGGCGAACTTGGGACATGATACAATGATGTGGTCCAGGGTTAGGATACAGCTACAAAGATCACACGTTCGGGGGGGATTATTTTGCAATAAGTGAAGGTGAGTCAACTTAGAGTGTCCCGTCCGGATTCTTGTGATGATCACTTGATCTCTTCGGCTTAGTTTTTTGTTGATTATCAATTTATTGTGTTTACTGCTTTGATATTCGGTTACTTTCTTATGGAGGTCACTTCTTTTAAGCGTTGTCCAGATGGAGGGCCATTTTTCTTCCATTATTTTTCCAGCATATTTCACTAGATCTTGGAGTGTATTCGAGATTGCTAGTACAGTTTTAGGGTTATCTGTTGTGCTTCCACTAATTACTCTGTCTGTTTCCCTCTGCTTTTCTGTTTCTTGATTCATATCCCATATCAATATTACTTCTTTACCTGATTTGGTAATGTCATTATACAGTTCTTGGATTATAATAATCATTTCATTACAAGTTTCATTGTTGTTGATGCTATTTATTGCAGTGCGGGAATTTGAGTATAAACTGAACTTTGAATGGTTAATTTTTTTGATGAGTTTCATGGCGGTCAAGATGGCACATAATTCGGCAGTAAGATGGCTGGCATAGCAGCTAAGTTGATGTTTGACCAATGCCTCTTTCGTTACCACTGTTGCCTCTGTTCCTTGTGTATTTTTAATTGCTTTTGCGTAAACTGGATAAAACATGTCATAATTGTTTGTCGGTCCAGAGTTTATCTCAGATGTTTCATTACCTTGATGAGTACCTGAGGATAGGTCTACTGAGATATCCGGGATTATCCAAGGAGGAATTTTATAATTTCTCTTCTTTTCTACTTTTCTGTGATCAAAATTAAGTTCACTAAGTACTTTTCTAGCTCTTGCGTACAAAGGTATAAAACGCGAATGCTCTACATACTCTTGTTCTTTAGGATATATGTCTTGTACTATAATTGGATTCATGGATGTGGCTGCTTTTAGAGCATATTTGATTATTAGTTCCTCTCTGCGATGAGATAATGTGTGTTCACTTGCTTCAATTAGTACGCTTCCGATGGGACTGGTATGAAAACATCCGGTGCATATCCTGAGACCTTGGTTATGGATTGTATCAAGTTTTTTTAGGTCAATTTTACCAGCAGATCTGTATATTATTGAACCATAGTCTATTTTGGATCTCACAAGCGCTTTGTATGTTAATAATAGCAATTGTCTATCAGCTCCCCAATTGTTGTGTGCGAGGCATTTAAGTATGTTGATTCTCCTTTTACATTCATTAATAGTGTTCACTATGTGCAACTTCCAGGTCAGTTTAGTGTCGAAGTGCATTCCTAATATTTTGGTACTGGTGACAAATCTCAGGATCTGTTTACCAATTTTAAGCGTAGGTAAGTTATGGATGTTCTTTTTTGAGAATAATATACACTCCGTTTTCTGAGGTGAAAATTTAAATCCAGATTTGAGTGACCATTCATAAATACAATTTAGTGCAGTTTGCATAATTTCTTGACTTGAGTTAATGTTTCTTCCTTTGCAAAGCATAGTAATATCATCGGCGTATTTCCTAATTATGGTTGGTAGTTTGATATTTTCGTCCGCATCATTTATTGCTAGTAGGAAAAGTGTAACACTTAGGATGGATCCTTGAGGTACACCGTTCTCTATTCTTTTCTTTGCAGATAATGTTCCATTTACTCTCACTTGTATGACTCGATCTTCCGAAAAATGTTTAATAAACTGATACATGTTATCTGGAACCCCAATTTCGCTCAGCTTCTGTAGGACTCGATGCATCCACACCATATCGTATGCCTTTTCGATGTCCAGGTTGACAGCTAAGACATGTTGTTTGTTGGCAAACGCTTCTTGAATGTAGGTATCTATGCTTACCAGGTGGGAGATCGTTGAGTGTCCTGGTCGAAATCCAAACTGATTACTGGATATAATCTTCTGGTAATCGAGATACCATTTTAGCCGACGATTAATAATTTTTTCCAAAATCTTGCACATGTTGCAGGTCAATGATATGGGCCTGTAATTACCAGTTAATGTTGGGTCTTTTCCGGGCTTAGGAATGGGGATCACAGTAGCCGTTTTCCACACTTTTGGGAATGTCTTTTGCAACCATATATAGTTGTATATTTTTAATAGAATATCCTTCCCTTCCTGAGGTAGATTTTTAAGCAAGATATTAGGTATATTGTCCGGTCCGGGAGAAGAATTTTTGGAGGCTTCTAGTGTTGTGACAAGTTCTTTCATTGAAATAGGTAAGTTAAGGTGCTCTTGAATGAGACATCCTTCTGTGTTCACCATCGGCTGTTCTCTTTCTTGTTCATTTTTGTAAGATTGAAAGGCTTGAGAGTAATTTTGAGAGCTAGAATTGCTGGCAAATTTGTTGGCCAGCTCATTTGCGATATCATCGGGTTCATTAATAACTTGGCCATTTTCAGTCAGAAGAAAATGAATTTGATTAAATCTTTTATTACCTTGTATGGAACTAATTTTTTTCCAAGAGACCTTGATGTTATTATTCACGTTGATAGAGGATACAAAACTTATCCAGGAGTTGGATTTGCTGTCTTTAATTGTTCTTCTTGTAATAGCTCTTAATTTTTTATATTCGATTTTATTTTCCTTTGTTGGATGTCTTTTGTACCGATTGAACGCATGTTTGGACTGTTTAAGAGAATTTTTACATTTTTCGTTCCACCATGGTACCACGTTTCTTCTTTTGGTGGGTTTGATAATTTCGAGGGAGTCGTTAGCTGCTGTTGTTATGGCATCAGTAAACGATTTGATTATGATGTCAGTGTCGTGTTCTTGAAACACATCTATTTGAGATATTTTCATTTTAATTTGTTCCTGGTATTTATTCCAGTTGGCTTTGGAGTAGTTCCACTTGATACTCTCTTGCAGAGGATTCGAGATACATGAAGAATCATTGATAGTCGTAACAATAGGAAAGTGGTCACTGTCATGAGGCTCATCCAGTGCAAACCAATTGCATTTAGAGGCCAGGTTGTTGGAACTGAGTGTGAGGTCAATTGCACTAAGCTGTCCATTACTTATATTGAAGTGTGTGGGTTGCCCGTTATTTAGTAATACCAAGTCAGATTCTTCTATGATAGCTTGCATATTGATGCCTCTTGTGTCAGTTTTATACGATCCCCAGAGGGTATTGTGGCTATTGACATCACCTAATAGAATAAACGGCTTAGGTAATTGTTTTATGATATCCTTCACTTCATTGTTTTCAAACTGATAGCTGTTGGGTATGTATATGTTGCATATACATAAAGAAAAGGGAACTTGTATTTGAATTGCAATTGCCTCGATGTCGGAGCTGATATAAATATGGTTTGCTTTTATATAATTTTTGATAAAAATAGCAACACCCCCACTTGCAATAGAAGAAGTTGCTCGATTTCTATTGTAGCACTTGAATCCTTTTAATTTACCTGTTTTATTTCCTTTGAAGTTGGTTTCCTGCACACAGACTATTTCAGGTTTATATTTCTCACACAAAATTTGTATTCTTTCATATCGAGGGTAAAAACCATTAGTATTCCATTGTAGAATATCCATCAGATGTATTTCTATTTATTTAATTTAAGCAGAAGTATCACTTTCTGAGTCTTCATTAAGTGGGTTGCTGATTTTTAATTTGTTTATAATTCTGGTGAATCTGTTTTTAATGGATCTTTCTGTTAGGAGAGGATATGTATTAGTCATCATCTGGATAATAGACTGAGTGTCACAGGGATAGTCTTTAGCTATTATAATAGGGTTTTTAGCTCCAAAGGAGTTTTCAAGGAAATTTTTAAATTGTATGTAATTGAGTGGAAATTGATCAGGTTGTTCTTCAATAATCTTCTGGATAGGCTTAATTAGTTCACCGATAGTTTTGCTTTGATTGTCATCTTGTGTTATTGTGTTTTCACTTTTATCATTTTTAATTTTTTTCTTTTTCTTGATTGGTTGTTTCGGGATGTCATTATTAGTAGTTTTGGGATAGCAGTTATCAGCATCAGCTTGAGAGGAAGATTCAGATGTTAAAGTTCTTTTACTAATAAATGGTAAGCTACTGTTATTAACCATACTATGCTCTTCTAACTGGTTCAGGGTGTGTTGTGGCACTTCTTGTGTTATCATTGCCTCCAGTTCTTGACTTTGTTTTGGGATGTCATTATTAGTAGTTTTGGATGTGGAGTTATCATCATCAGCTTGGGAGGAAGATTCATAAGTTAAAGTTCTTGTATTCATAGTTGGTAGTTTACTGTTATTAACCATATCATGCTCTTCAATTTGCTTCAAGGTGGGTTGTGGCACATCTTGTGTTATCATTGATTCCTGTTCTTGACTTTCATTTGGTTCTTGGTTAGCATAGTGAGCATTTAAGGTGGGGGTCTTGGTAGGGCATTGATTGGCAAGATGACCAGCTTGTCTACAATTGAAGCATGCCATGGTGTCATTTGTAAAGTAAATCCTATATGTTGTATTGTCAAAAAATATGGTCATTGAATCTGGAACCTTGCTAATGTCCTCTGGGTCAATAAAAACCTGTCTCCTAAAACTCATAATGTGTGAGAACCCAGGTTCTGTAACTCCTGCTTTGATAAAAGAAATTTTGGAGTGATTTAGTATGTTTCTCTTGTTAAGCTCTCTTTGAATTACATCATGAGGTATGATAGGGCAGACATTTGATATGATAATTCTTTTTTGTCTACTTATTAGGGGCCTGATTGTTAACAAGTGGTCTTGGATATTAATAGTACTATGATTAGCTGTAATATGGTCGGCGATTTCCTTACTGCTTAAAAAAACACAAACTCTGTTGTTATAAATCCTAGATATAAACCTAATATTCGTAGAATCAACAATTGTGGCTAGCTTATTTAGATAGTCTTTTATGGTAAGTCCTTCTTTTGATTCTATTACAATAGCTTGATCCTTGTTGGGGAAAACATCACTTGTGGCTGCGCTTGCATATGACTTCTTACCTTCGGAGTTGTTCATCCTGTTGGCAGATTGTTTGGTTATGTTGTTCTCAACATTGGACATAATAGGACCAGCCAGCTGCAAACGCAGCCGACTTGAATGTATTTCTGTAGTTTGTTCAGTAGTTATTCCGTATAGTTATAACACTTGATACTTTACACAACTACACTCGTATCACAGACTTCCGAGCGGACACGCAACTAGAACGATGTTGACACTACGGAATCCAGGCACAGACCCATAAAAAAAAAAAAAAAAAAAAAAAAAAAAAAAAAAAGTTATTATATTGTATATTATTTGTATATTGTAGATATGATACTATACAATATTATTGTTTAAATAATTACATAATTCGATTGATTGATTTTTTCGTGTTTCCGGGCGCGTCAACTACTTTGGTCATTAGTCCCGTTAGTGTAGTGCATGTTTTTTTCTCGGGAGATGGCGGTGATCTTTCCCCGCTGGATGGCGAGATCCGGCGCCGACCTACCGTCGGCTAGTGGGGTTTCCCCCTAACCAGGACTCTCCCACCAGCGGGGCACCGCCCTAGCTGGGTCAAGCTCTAAGCTCCCGACCGGTCTCCCGGAATATGTTGTAGTGTAGTGCATGTTAGTGTAAGTGTGTGTAAGGGGAGAGGATAGGACAAGGAAGAGAAAGGACAGATCGCGCGCGGTCCGTGGCCCGTTTGGTAGGGTACTGCTCTGGCATTCGCCTGGTGGTGATCGGAGAAACCACGGAAAACTACCGATCAGAGCAGCCGGCCGCTAGAACTTTCCTCTAGACAGCAGCTGAATTCAACCTAGCTGAAAAACTAGTGTCGAAAATCCTTCCGCCGTGGGGAGTGTAACCTAGGACCTCCCGGTTAGAGGCGCTGCAGTGACATCGGTTGATGCACTGAGCTACCGCTACCGGTACACATAATTCGAATATAAATAAATATTTCAATCAGTTTTACCAAATAAAATAAGGTGAACGAAAGCTCTAGGCCTTTCTTGGGGGGGAAGGAGGGCTTACCCCCCATGGAGTCACAAAATCGTGAAATTGTGGCCGCCAATGCGTTGCCGCTGGAAGCGAGGGGCGTGGCGGGCACCGCTCGTCACATGCCTCGAGGGACAAGCGCCCGTGCGTGCGTGCGAGCCAGTGTACGTGCGAAGCGTGTGCCGGCGCTGATGACACGGAGGTTAGAGGCTGTTAACACGGCGGTGGGGGGCTTGCGGGGGAGGGGGAAGGGGGAGGGGGCCGGGGAAGGAGCGCGCGCGACAAAGCGTCTGCCATCGCCGCTCGCTCTTGTGCGGCTGCGCGGGACCGCAGGCACTTGAGGGCTTCCGCAAAACAGCGCCGCCGCCGCCGCACACTGGGCCTAAACGGACTGCTTTCCGGTCAATTTATTTATTTTTTATTTATTTTCCCTCGAGGCATGTGACGAGCGGTGCCTGCCACGCCCTTCTCCTCCAGCGGCAACAATTTCACGATTTTGTGACTCTATGCCCCTCTCTCCCCCTAAAAAAAGGCCTAGAGTTTTCGTTTACCTTATTTTATTTGGTAAAACTGATTTAAATATTTATTTATATTCGAATTATGTAATTATTTAAACAATAATATTGTATAGTATATCTACAATACACAAATAATATACACTGTAATATCAAATTTGTTTATGATTTAGCAAAAACAGTTAAAAACTGAGCGTGAAGTGCTATGGGAAGAAGTGAATTCTGTGCACGTTTTCAAAATTCTGTGATCCCTTCCCTAAGCCATATACTACTTGAGTTTTGAATACAGAATAAAATTGCGTTTTTTGGCAAGGATTGTTAATAAAAGTATTGGCTCCGATGTAATAAAATATATTTTCAAACGTTATCAGCAATAAATTTGGGCTCTTATCCCTCATCGTGTTGTTCAAGGAATAATACTTCCTGCGGCGACATGGAGAACGATAACTTGAATAATTATATTTCCCAATAAATTCTACAAGACGTGCACAGATAATTAACTTACATTTATGTCCATAAGCAAAAAAGGGGCCATCTCAGCATTTTCTCAAAGGATCAGGGAAAGTGGACGATAAACGTGATCGAGATGGGGGTCATTGATGGCGGTCGTGGATTTGCTAAAATTCGTAACAACCAGTGGCGAATCCTGAACATTATTTCAAATATACTGCACTTAATGGAAGCTACCTCTACCGTTGTCGTGGATTCTGGGCTTTTCTGAAATCCCAATTCTATGAAATTCCATCCTTAATAATTGTTCTATAAGACAATTACACAAACCACTAACTTCTGGATCATTAACACACTCCATTTTCACAAAAACTTGAGAGAAGCGTAACTTACGAACGACTAGAGAAGTGTTAACCGCAATATTTTGCGGTGCCTACCGACCCTGCAGACGCGCATCCTCCCCTCTCCTCGCCCTTGAAACATTTGAAGCCAAGGGTAGTGTAGATTATTGCGGCGGCCATGCGGTGCCTTCGCCTGCGCTAGCGAATTCTCTGGACATTATTAAGAACTGCTTGAAACTTCTCACTCCAACGCTCTTCATAGCGCTTACGAACAGATTGACTGGCTCTCGGTAGCAAAACAGAGTTAATTTTTTGGATCTGTTTTAAAGGTTTTGAAATCTCAAACCTTTTTAGAGGATCATCAAACTTATGGAATATTTACTATACACCTAAAATTACTAGGTATACCGGTGGTATACGCAGTGTATCAGAGAATTCGCCACTGGTAACAACGTTCTGACGTAACCATGTACTGGCGTCGACCGTTTAGACTAGTCCTCCTTTAATCTATATAGAGCGATTTTCCTAAGGATGCCAAGTGCTGGCTAGTGCTGGCAACATAACTGAAGGTTTTGTAGTCGTCGTGCCCTTGAGCCCATTAGAATCCCTTCCTGTATTCGTTCGTTTGCAGTTGGCTAACTTGTAAATGGCTTCGACTCTTCCTTTTGTGATGTCCTCGTCCGACAAAAATATAGTGCGCCACGAGAAATAATTGAAATTAGGAAGTGCAGTGTTGTGCTCTTCTGTAAAAAATATTTTTTCCTTTATATATTGAATTTACTTTTTGTGTGATAAATATTATGTTTATTTTAAAACCGAGACTTGAATGCGAGATGCATACCGAGGCACGTGGTTCCTGCCTTTGTGCTGTTGTGTGGCGAGCTCTGATTGAGAGCTTTCAATTTACATTCATGGCAGTTTTATTTTACTGATTATGAGAGCATGTTAAGAGATTTTCCACATACGTAATTAAATCTAAATATTTCCCGAACTCGCGTGCGTGCGAGTTCGAGAAATAAGCGAAACTCTTAGACTTCTGCATAGGGATATTCACAGGAGCCATTAGCACTTTACGAAGGGGTGTGGCTGAACAGCTGTCGCAGCGGAGGGATACTTCTCTAAAATACATGTGATGTTCACTTGTTTTCGCGAACTGTCACTTTGGCTCATTCTTAGAAAAATTCTTCTATACACGTGATATTCACTTCTTTAGCAAACTGTCACTTTAGCTCATCCTTGGAAAAATCGTTCTATATCAGTGATGTCAAGTAGGGATGTGACCTTAACAGCTAAACTGTTATTTCTTAATCGTTAACGTTTCGTAACTGTTACGCAAAATAACAGTTATTTCGTTTATCCTGTTATTGGCTGTTATCAGTTAAAATGCATAGAACTGCAACCTACTGGGCCTAATTCGAACTACTACAAGTTTTTGTGGCAACCATTTTTTACGATAACAGCTTCACTTCAGCTAATCAATTATGATTTGCCAGTGTTCAAATTATAGAATCTTTAATACATAATTCGTCATTATTGCACACCATGTGCCACAATATTTTTATATTTTATTGTATACACTACAACAAGATGTTTGTCCTTTAAATTAAGTCCGTCCAATATGGTAACTTATTCCTGTCCCATTGCTTCTTATGTGAGATCAACTAATATTTCCCTAGGTCCAATAAAATAAAATGAGTTACGGTCAAATAACTCATTATAATACTTGATATTCGATAGTCATTAACACTTTAGCTTAAGGTAAGCAAAAACATTGTTTCTCTTCATTAATTTTGGCACTCGTCACTTGACTATGCACAAGTTGCATATTTGAAAGAATATTTGCAATCTGAACCCGAATCACTTTCATTTTAGTAACATTCTATACACATTATATGAATTACTATTCATCCTTGGCAGTTCATCCAGTCTCGTTCATATCAGCTGCTTCTCTGTCCAAACATGTTAGGGAAAGAAGTGCAAGGAAGCACCGTAAGGTAACTGCACAGGCTTTACGGTGCTACCAACGTTATTCGTTTTGCCTGGTTTAACTCTTAGCAGTCGCCACAACTGCTTTAACTCTTAGCAGTCGGCCATGTTAGGATGCTGGTCATGGACCTGTTATTTTTCAACTGTTATTAATAACAGCTATTTCGAGTCAACTGTTTTTGTGATAACAGCTATTGAAGAAAAGCTGTTAAGCCCATGTCAAGCAGTGCCGACGCTAGGCGTGGACAGACCGGGTGATCGTCTGGGGTCCCGTAAGTCAAGGGGCTCGATGATGGGACGGATGAAAAAAAAAATTAAAAAATTGAAAAATAAATTAGAACTCAAGAAAATCGTTATCGTAATTTTAGAAGTCTCGGTACATAGTCTTATATTTCATAAAATCTTCAATTAATTTTTTGCCTTAAATAGTTGATTATAGTCATTACTTTTAAGGTAGCATTCTGTGAAATGAAAAATGTCAGACAATCCTGAAAATTTTACAAAACAATGTTGTCATTAAAATATTTTTAAGATTTTTAATTTTCTCCTTTTAACATCCAAGACATTTTAACGCACATTTTTGCAAAATTATTTATATTATACAAATATTGTCCATGTATTTTCATTGAAGTTTGGGACTGAAAATCCCGCATTGAAATAAAATAACTCGTGTAGTTTCTTGATGCAGCTTTCACATTTTAATTTTTCCTACGTTTCAGCATTGCTCCGGGCTCAAAATTGTCTGGCTCCGGCACTGACGTCAAGGTCACTTTGTAGGGGCAGTGGCACGCTCTGTGGGGCCGTGGCATGCCACGAGTTTCTCAGCGCAACTAGCTTAGGGAAAGGACACTGTCGGTAGGAACCTCGCCGTTTTCCAACTCGTAGGTATCGCAGGTAAAAAAGAGGAAATGCACAGAAAAATAACAGTAGAAACATAAATAAAAAACAAAAAGACAAACGATCTGATAACTAACATACAATGTAGGCTTTCACGGCCGGTTTCTACATTATTTGTCGTTTCCTGTTGTTGTATTTTTTTGGACAAGTCTTCGTTAGACAACGGCCTACAAACCTGGAAACGTCAAATGATCTGATAACTGTCTAGGTTCTAGACAGTCGTCGCCTGTCATAGGCAGTCGTTGCCCTTGATCCCTTCGGCCAGGGGCTCGGCGCCGTTAGATCCTAGGATTCCCAGTGCCCACTTAATTGATCAACGAATCACTGGGTTATAACGACTAATTGTTAATGCAATGGTCTCTTTCTCTCTTTTCTCTCTCCACTCTCCCTCTTCTCTCTCCACTCTCTTTCTCTTTTCTCTCCACTCTCTTTCTCTTTTCTCTCCACTCTCTTTCTCTTTTCTCTCCACTCTTTCTCTTTTCTCTCCAATCTCTTTCTTTTTTCTCTCCACTCTCCCTCTTTTCTCTCTCTCCACTCTCCCTCTTTTCTCTCTCTCCACTCTCCCTCTTTTCTCTCTCTCCACTCTCCCTCTTTTCTCTCTCTCCACTCTCCCTCTTCTCTCTCTCTCTCTCTTACTCTTTTCTCGTTTCCTGCGCCCGCCTGTACGAAGAATTGTCGTAGGTTCTGTTCGCACAGAATAAGGAGCTCTTCCTAAGCATAGAGGATTGCTAAACTGTGAGAAGGATATATTAGTCATTCCAACCAGTAAGCGGCGTTGTTGCGAAATGCGTATACTCCGTGACATCACCGGGAGCGGTGGCTCAGTGCATCAACTCATGTCAATGCAGTGCCTGTGACCGGGAGGTCCTAGGTTCCCACTCCCCACGGCGGCAGGATTTTCGACTACCATTCCAGCTAAATAGAATTCAGTCGCTGTCTGGAGGAGAATTCTAGCGGCCGGCTACTCTGATCGGTAGTTTTCCGTGGTTTCTCCGATCAACAGGCGAATGCCGGAGCAGTACCCTACCAAACGGGCCACGGACCTCGCGCGATATTTCCTTCCTCTTCCTTGTCCTATCATCTCCCCTTACACACACACTAACATGCACTACACTACCACATATTCCGGGAGATCGGTCGGGAGCTTAGGGTCGTAAGTTCGAGTCCCGATTGCGGCAGGATTTTTGACACTACCATTCCAGCTAGGTCGAATGCAGTGGCTGCCTGCACTGTTGGAACACCGTCCCTCTGTCTTTTACTCGCCTAATAACAAACGAGGTGCTTTCGGTAGCGACATGGCGCAAGCGGCTGATGAAACTGATCGCTTCTCTGCGCGCCACGGCGGATATCGCCAGGCTGTGGCTGTCGCGTGCCTCTTGTCGCCTTGGTAGAACTCAACGCGCTTTATCCCGCGGAATATCAAGTAACACCAAGATTGAAACTGAAGACGCAATCGCGCGTCGCCGCCGCCAGTCGTAGCCCACGCAGCACACGGCATTTGTTTCCACAGTGAAACTGAGTGGCATAAGGTCATCAGTAAGGTACCCAATCCTGGTCTGGTACCTTCACCTCAAGAGAGACTTTTTCGATTATGCTCTTTGGTCGACGATAGTTTTCTCAATCAGCCTGGTGTTGGAATTTGTGGCCCTGAGGCGACATATTCTTTTCCGGAAGGGAATTAATTTTTTGGACGTTGTATTTCCCACGTTCACTAAAGCCGAGGTTCAGGTTCACTATAACCGAATCTTCTTATGCTTATTTGGAATGTTAGTGAAACGGGACCAGTGACTTAAGTTCGCTATAGCCGAGGGTTCGCTGTAGCCGAGGGTTCGCTGTAGCCGAGGGTTCGCTATAACCGAGGGTTCGCTATAACCGAGGGTTCGCTATAACCGAGGGTTCGCTATAACCGAGGGTTCGCTATAACCGAGGGTTCGCTATAACCAAGAGTTCGCTATAACCGAGGGTTCACTGTAACTGAGGGTTCACTATAACCGAAGTGAACTGTACACGCACATTGGATTCGACCCAACGCCACTTTCTGAAGCGCGAACCTCTGCTGCCGCCCCCGACTTATTGTAAAATTATTCGCAAATAGATCCATTGTAATTGCCATAAAATTCTCCAATGTTCATTTACTGTTGCTCTGTTCATCTTTGTATAATGAATGCGCCATGTGTTCCAATTAAATCATTTCTTATCAATTAAGGCCGGATTCTTGCGTTATTGCATCTTTTCTTTGTTAACTTGAAGCTGGATGAAACCTTGAGAGAACTTTGTATCATGAAACGTACGTGATTTATTTTGCACGAAATTGCACGTTTGGGGGAGAGGGGTTCCTGCATGATATTGCATGTTTTAGGTAATGCTACCTGAAAATTGCTCATTTTGAGACTTTCTGGACCAATTTGCAAGATTTATAGTTTCATTGCATATATATAATTTTAATATTATCAACTTGTTTTAATTTATCTTTTTTTAGCTTCCATTTAAGAAATACGTTTTACGACATAACCCAGCAGTGCATTCGAGTGGTCTCTGAAACCTGAGTGCTCTTTAATATGTATGAATTCTGGATTTTGTTGCCCTATGAAATGAGTCTGTACTTTTCATGATGCCTATTTGCCTCATTAAAATTTCGGAGTTATTGCAGCAGGTATAGATCCGCGACTCTTGGTTGCGGCCGCTCAGCAAACGCTGTTTGGCATCTTTCTTCCCAATCGGATAATATTCGATAATAGTTTTGTCAGTCTTCGCTGAGCTCACCAACACGAGACGACATGCGCGACTCACATTTGATCCGGGCGGGAAGCTTAGCGACAAGTTCCACTACGTTTCAAATTTATCAAATTTCTCGTAACAGACGTTGCCTTGCGTGGTACTAGAGAGAATGAACGCAGTTTTTCACCGCTTTAAACAGCGTGCACACGTGTACGTCGGTGGTATAACGGTTAGCGTACCGAACTGTTGTACCCTCTGTTAATCTTTGTATAATGAATGCGCCATTTGTTCCAATTAAATCATTTCTTATCAATAAAGACCGGATTCTCGCGTTATTGCATCTTTTCTTTGTTAACTTGAAGTTGGATGAAAACTTTAGAGTGCGGAAAACTTTAGAGTGCCGATCGAAGCCGTGGATTTTTAAGGGCGAAAAAATCTTTCGTACGCCTTCCTTCGGAGGAGAAGTAAAGCCGACTGTCCCATGTAGTAGATTTAATGCATGTAAAAGATCCTCAAGCCTAAATGAAGCCTCTGAGCAAAATTGAGTTCCGCCTGTTTCGTCGCCCAAGATATAATACCTCCTTTCTCCGCTAGGTGTTGAAAGGAGCGTAGCGAAATTTGCGTGGTTAGACGGAAGAGCGGGCCTGATGGTCCGAGTCTCGCCACGTAAAATAAGGCATTAACTAACTACGTCCGAGTGAGGCTCGGCACAACAGACAAGTATAAATGTAGAACGAAATTTTTCGTGTCTGAAATATATAGAGTTGATAGAAGATATAATTTCTCAGAAAATAATTTGAAAATACATAATTTTTAATTATAACGAAAACTATTAAGAACTCCTCTGTAACTTAATAATTTTTGATTTCTGAAGGCATATTTGTATTTTTCAATTTTAGTATTTATTTTTTGATGCTAATTTAATTTTGTGTTCGAATAATATTTAAAATGTTAAATATATTTTGTTTAAACAATATGCACAAACTTAAATGTAATATCACAAAAAAATATAATATTTCACTCATCATAAATATCTCATTCAAAATTTAAAAAAAGTTGATAAATGAATTAACTGTACTTTTTAGGCCACATAACACCGTTTTGCGAAGTCTTCATCTTTTTATTGCATGCTTTTGCACGTTTTCGAGTTTTTACTGCACGTTTTAGAGAGTTTTCTAGCATGAAAATCCGGTCTTTATTTATCAACCTAGCGCTTTTGAAAATTCCCCCGCCGCGGATTTGGAAAATCGTTATGAAAGTCGACCCAAAATGTGTTTTGTATTGGCTCTCTCCAAAAAAATAATAATGACGGCCGCGGCAGGCTTGGTAGCCAATGTCACGCTATATTTGTTGTGGTAGCAACGCTGCCCGACGAAGAAAAATACAGATGTATATACCCACTTAGGGATGGTAATAGCGTATGCATATGTAATGGAGTCAACGTCCATTTTATTGGCGACGGTGGCTTTTTGATAACGCCGGAAATAAGATTGATGTGTGTGCTGTAGCATAAAGAAAATTTACATTAGATTGTACTGGAAAAGGACCTGCTTTGCACCACGTTGGGAATCCTATGTTACCACAATAACTGAGCACTACCTTTTCGAACGCACCCAGACCGAACGTTGGTGGTTGTTACATCAGCCAAGAAGCCAACCACGCCGACGAATACCACAGACTATTACTTAATTTTGAAATATTACAAAAAGTATGAACATTTCAATAGATATTTTTAAGAAAACACTTTGAGATCCAGAGAAAGGCACAGCAGATCAAAATCTACTAGCAATGTGCTGTAAAATAAAATGGGGGAAAATTTGTAATATGTTGTTAAAATATCAATTACATTAAAATAGTAATATTAAACACCGTGGTTTTTATAAAATTGATCTTTTACCTCTTTCACAAGAACTGGATACGAAGAAAGTAGGTATTTTACAATCTTTCTCAGACGTGACTGTACATGTTTTCTTTACATTTTTTCCAACAAGGCTACTTATAAAAATGGCTCAGGTCTCATTTTCGTTCAACTCTCTGGATTTAAGAAATATTCAAGAGTTAGAAGTAATCCGAGAATGTATATGCTGTTGCACCAACACTCATTCGTACTATGGGAGTAAAACTTGGATAAAATTAATTTTTCCCACGATTTTGAAATCGTGGGTTCGTATTCCAGAGACCTGCCGCGTGCTCTGTTTTGTCATTTGGGTGCACTGTGCTTCGTGCGTGTCGACCGCCTCAGATAGCGCCGCATCGCTGTCGGTGGAAGGCAGGGCGAGAGGTATAATAGTGTGCTGCAGAGCGGTGTGTCTCACGGGGGAAGCTGAATTATACGCCACGAAAGAGAATATGTTCGTACAGCTGGGTCTGCAGGATTATCTATGGTCTGATTAAAATAAGTTGGTGATTGACAGTAGTGCTGCAGAGCGGTGTCTCACTGGGGAAGCTGGATATATGGCACGAAAGAGAATATATTCGTACAGCTGGGTCGGCAGGATTATCTATAGTCTGATTAAAATAAGTTGGTGATTGACAGATGTGCTGCAGAGCGGTGTCTCACTGGGGTAGGTGAATATATGGCACGAAAGAGAATGTGTTCGTACAGCTGGGTCGGCAGGATTATCTATGGTCTGATTAAATTAAGTTGGAAATTGACAGTTGTGCTTCTGAAGCTGTTGTTTCATAGAATGTGATTTGGTTAATTTTATAAGTATTTATTTCAAGTGTTTATTTCCGTGCTCCGAGAACGTTCTCAGTGGTACACAATTTGTCAACATTGCTCCTTTCCACTGGCAACTGCCAATACCAACATTTTTTTTAATCGGACTTACATATCGGTTAATATGTAAACAATTAAGTGTTGAGACAATTCATTAAAACGAATTAATTTATTAAAACACAAATTTATAACTGATTAATTGAAATCTAGAAACAATAAAAGGGGTGGCTAAAAGAGAACATATGATTTACGGCTGTATAACAAAATAGTTAAACTTTGGCCAAAAGTGACCTTTTCTTAAATTAGCATTTATGAACACCATGAGAGTTCCTGTGACTGATGTTTGTGGTTTATCTTTCCAATGACTTGATCTAATCTGTGACGTATAAATAAGATATAGTTTGGAAGATTAGGAATCTGCCCTTTCCCCTCGCCAACCAATCAAACAGTTAGCACAGCGAGCAGAGTGACTGCGAGAGCTGGCTCAGTGCATCAACTGATGTCACTGCAATGCCTCTGACCAGGAGGTCCTAGTTTCGAGTCCCGGCGGCGGCAGGATTTTCGACACTAGCTTCTCAGTTAGGTGGAACTTAGTCGCTGTCTGGAAGAGAATTCTAGCGGCCGGCTGCTCGGTTCGGTAGTTTTCCGCGGTTTCTCCGATCAACACCAGGCGAATGCCGGAGCATTACCCTATCAAACGGGCCACGGACCTTGCGCGATCTTTCCTTCCTCTTCCTGGTCCTATAAGGCAAATTCAATTCAATTAAATCCTCTCCCCTTATACACACACACACTTACACTACCATGCACTACACTAGCTTGTCCTTAGCTACCTGTCCTTGAGCTTGTCCGACTGAAGCGGTGTCCCACTGCCTTTGGTGCCGGATCAGGCCATCGAGCGGGTGACGACCACCGCAACCTCCCGAGCAAAGCACGCATTACACTTAGGGGACTAATGACCATTGTAGTTGTCGCGCCCGGAATCACTAACAACCAACCAATCGAACAATCTTCTGATACTCAGCCGCGCCCCTCAGAGACGCAGTTACGGCGGTAGCTTCGAGCTACAGGATATGCGGTTTCGAATACCGCCTGGGCAAGGACGTTTGCTTTAGTGTTGGGACATGATGGGACTTCATCTAATCACCATGTATCTTCTGCAATACCTACATTCTTTCCCAGACTCCTCATGGTCTGAATGTTGTATGAATGTGCCTGCTGCTTTAACAAAAATCTCTGAAACATCTATCTCTCTCTCTCTCTCTCTCTCTCTCTCTCTCTCTCTCTCACACACACACACACACACACACACACACGCCCCTGATCGTCTGCATACATCTGGTCGCGGTATAGTGGCGGAATACATGCTACGTAATGAATTTTACGGTGGCGTTCGAAGCCCTAGCCGTTGCGGATGATATTGTGCATGGTGAATCGCCGGCCGGCGTTGTACAGCAGTGCATGGTACCGGCGCTCCGGAACAGTGAGGCCGGAGATGAAGGCCGCAGAAATCGTCCGATCGGCAGTGAAGCCCAACATTAAGCGACGTTCGATCTGTTCGGCGTAAGTTCGCACTTATATTTCAATGTAAACGCTGTGGCACTTGAAGGTCTCGAGCTGAGCGGAGAGGGGAGACACTGTCTTCCAAGTGGCAACAGATTTAGACTAAACGTTTTGATATTGGAGCTCCCGATTCAGTGACAATTCCCCCCTTCTGGCCAGCCAATCCCGGACTGGTCTACCGGTATACGCCATGCACATTTTTTTCGCTCTCAAGACGGAAGGGTAGGGTCTGCCTCAGAATATCGGTTGTCGAGACAATGGGGTGTACGAGCAGTTTGTGACTCCCACGTCTCTCTCTCTCTCTCTCTCCCTCCCTCCCTCCCTCTCTTTCATTCTTTCTCTCTCTCTGTGTGTGTGTGTGTGTGTGTGTGTGTGTGTGTGTGTGTGTGTGTGTGTGTGTGTGTGTGTGTGTGTGTGTGTGTGTGTGTGTGTGTGTGTACACATACAGTCGACTGCGGCTATAGTGAACTTCTGGGAATTAACATTTTTGGTTCACTACATCAGAGGTTGACTATATCCAATGATGTCAAAATAAAAAAGGATTGCTCTACAAGGATTGGTTTTATTAATATAGAGATACAGCAAAATACATTAACAGCACAAACTGAAATGTTCAATATCTTTATTTATATCCTTAAAAATGTGAATTATTTTCAATTGTTTGGTTTGTACATTTTTCATGAATAATTTCTCTAGATCCTTCTCCAGTTCAACATTTTTTCTGAAATTAAAATGCTTTTCGATGACGTGAGTACTCTCCCATTAATTTTAATTGGTCACTTCTTACAATTACACTGACGACTCCCAGTTAATTTGATCGATATTCGTTTCTGTTGTGACGCAGATAAGTCTGCAATGTTATTTTTTGTGATGAATAGTAAAGAGTCGAAGTTTTGATGGAATAGATTCATATCTTACTTATGATGTACGTAAACAATATTGACATTATTAGTATATTTATCGTCGTATGCCATACAAAAATGGACATGTTCATAATGTAGGAGTTATGGAAGTTTGCTAATATGGTATTCAACACCTTTTCTAGGAGTTAATTTGGTGTTTTTTTTTTTCTACGAAGAAAGGAGGAAAAGTATGGGAGATACAGAGATAAGTCGTAAGTCTTTTTCCTCTTTCCCCCTGCAGTATGTTAGGCATTTTGCGAGCAGTCTTTCATATGTCAGAGTGACCGCAGTGTGCCAGCTCCATCATCGCATTTGTCACCCTTTACGATGAACGATTAGGATGAGAAGGATGGTGAGAATGCTAACCGCAAATGGGAGATGAGTGGGAGAGAAGTTGACGTGGCACATTTTTCTCCCTAATACGCTAGAAAGAAAGTAGTGTTTGCGGCTTCGGTGGCGTAACGTTTAACGTATCGGGTTGTTATATCCAAGTTTGCGGATTCAAACCCAGTGCCGGAGCTAGACAATTTTGGGCTCGGGGCAACACTGAAATGTAGCCTCCCCACCTCCTCGAAGAAAATTAACAACGTGGAAGTTGTATCAAGAAACTATGCGAGTTATTTTATTCTAATTCGGGATATTCAGTCTTATACTTCAATGAAAAATACATGCCCTATATCTGTATAATATGTACAATTTTGCAAATATGTGTGTGTTAAAATATCTTGGATGTTAAGAGGAGAAAATTTGAAAGCTCAAAAAGCTTTTAAATGACCGCATTGTTTTGTAAAATTTTCAGGATTGTGCGACATTTTTTATTTAATAGAGTCAGTCCTACCGTGTAAGTAATGATTAACTATTTAAGGAAAAAAATGAATTAAAAATTTTATAGAATAGGAGACTACTATACCGCGACTTATAAAATTAGGATAACGATTTTCTGGAGTTCTAATTTCTTTTTCAATTTTTTAACTAATTTTTCCCCATCAGTCCCATCATGTAAGCTCCTTGACATGGGATCCCAAGGGATCGCCCTGTCTGCCTAGTGCTGTCACTGTTCAAACCCGATTGAAGCCGTGGCTGAAGCAGTGCTTTTTAAGGGCCAACAAATCCTTCGTACGCCTTCCTTCGGAGGGGACGTAAATCCGTATGTCCCATGTAGTAGATTTACTGCATGTAAAATAACATGAAGCCTAATAGCAGCCTCTGAGCTAAATTCGAATCGCCTGTGACATTATCTATCTCCGCTAGATGGTGAATGGAGCCTAGCGGAATTTGTGTGGTCAGACGGAAGAGTAGGCCTGATGGCCTGAACATCACCACGGAAAATAAGGCATGAACTGAACTGAAATGAAGAAAAACGCACATGCCGGTGGCAGAGCGTACGAAAGAATGATTGCAATAGTTTGTCTAAGAAATAAATTTCAGCAAAATAGAAATGGATTTAAGGCGTTGTTTTGTCGTAAGTTTTTATTTCTTCAGAAAGCTTTTTCGGCCGCATTGCGACCATCTTTTCTGCTTAAATAATAATAATAATAATAATAATAATAATAATAATAATAATAATAATAACAATAATAATAATAATAATAATATACTAAATTACATTTTTAAAGTCAATTACAGGATATTATTATGAATAAAATTAGAATTTAAGTAAAATAGAAAAATTGGAATACAAAATGTGAACATTCAAAATCCTCTTGTTCTTTCAGATCGATCGGGAAATACCGATTTTGAAGAAAATATGTTGAGCGGTTTAGACGTAAGGGTTGGACGGACAGAAGTTTTACCGTCAATCGATTTTTCGATATCAAGGACCCACAAAACATGGATTCCATGTGTTAGACGATTCCCCCACCCCTAAATTTACCAACTGGATTTATCCTCTTTTACATAACCAGGGCCCGACAAATATGTTTTTCTGCTGAAAATTCGCCGTTTTTCGGTGCACAATTTCCTAACTTTCTCTTCGTAAGAGCGATAAAGTAAATGATACAGTTTGGCATGCTGAAAATTATAGTACTAAAAAACTGAATTTGTATAATTTTGATTAAAAACATCACGATATCGTGCTTTCTTGGCCAGCTATCCGAGCGCAAGTGCTCTAGTTGAATCAACACGGATAGTTGTAATTCCTGTCAATAAATACTTTTTCGCATAAATAGCGTTTGGATAAAAGGAAATTTGTCGCCCCCCAAAGTGTGCCGTCCAGAAACCAGTGCCCACTTCGATTGATCAACGAACTGTATGGGTTATAACGACTAATTGTTAATACAATCCTCTCTTTCTCTTTCTACTCTCTCTCTTCTATCTTCTCTCTCCACTCTCTGTCTTTTCTCTCCACTCTCTGTCTTTTCTCTCCACTCTCTGTCTTTTCTCTCCACTCTCTCTTCTCTCTCCACTCTCTCTTCTCTCTCCACTCTCTCCCTACTCTCTCCACTCTCTCTCTTCTCTCTCCACTCTCTCCCTTCTCTCTCCACTCTCTCTCTTCTCTTCTCCACTCTCTCTTGTCTCTCTCCTCTCTCTCGTCTCTCTCTTTTCTCGTTTCCTGTGCCCGCCTGAATTGTTGTCGGTTCTGTACGCACAGAATAAGGAGCTCTTCCTAAGCATAGAGGATTGCTAAACTCTGAGAAGGATATATTAGTCATTCCAAACCAGTGCAGCTGTTGGCGAGCCTCGAAACACATCAGAATATTGTAACGATGTGTTAGAAGAAAACTGTTTACAATTGAGGTAAAATCTCATATAATATGGAGATTTTAAAGACAATTTTTGTTAATACATTTTTTAATAAGATAATGTGTCTTTGATTCGTTCTTGTATTCTGACATTTTACTTTCTGGGTTGCAAGAGATGCAATATGCCACTAAACGTACATAACCGTTTGAAACAAGTTTGTTATAACGACCTAATTGGTCAGTCTCTTAAGAGTTGTTATAACTGGTTTGCACTGTACGTAATATATTTTTATTGCATTTAAATCCGATCTCTACTAATGATGATCTTCAACGCGAGTACTGAGCGAAGAATAAGAAGAAATATGGCTTAACTGCTATCATAACTGCTCATCTCGCCTCTATTCGTGATGCCATCCTATTTGTGGTATGCGTGTTGCATCTTCAGACACACCATCTGTACGTTATAATCTTTTTTTTTTCTAGTCCTTATCTTTTAAGTTGCACTTAAGGTCAGAGAGGACAACATTCTTTTGCATGGAAACTGCGCGTTTACGGCAATGTATTCAGAGCTCGATAGTAACATTTATGTTGCTAGTTTCCGGTGCGACTGGTATTTGAAAGAATGTAATGTCATTTACCGTATGCCAATGATATGTTGGTCTTATCATTACTTATTTTATAATATAAGCAATTCCGATCAGCGATTGTCAGATCGCAATTTGCTTGTTACGTAACGATCTTGGATATGCTGAATCGCAGTTATTGTCGACTGGGGAAAAAATTTGTTTATATCGTCTAAACTAGAGCATTTCTAAATGGATAGCGGATCCTTCTCGAGGAAAGGATCCTAATTATGACACGCGTTTTTTCTTGTGCTGTTTTCTATGGCCAAATTATTTTAATTACAATTTTTGAACTATCTGAACTCGATGACGCTGTTTCTTATTTAACGTATACTCGTAAATACGTTTTTAACGGAACGTCTCTTGAAAGTGATTTCTAGAAACTCCATATGAAAACTAATTGAAGCAAGATCAACAATATTATTAAATTATATTATTAAACAATGTTACTAAAGAAAAATTAACCCAGAAATAAAAAAAGCACTCAATTTACCCAGTTCGACTGCTTTTTTATTTGTGGACTAACATATGAACTAACATATTCGTTTATTTTGTTAATAATAAACAATTTACGTGTTTCTGAAGTGTTTATATGCAAATTTTCCCCTAGAAAACATTTTCAGACCAACTTTTGTGTGCTTATTGCGGCTTAGTCATTCCAAATATCCATGTAGTTTATTAGACAAAATAAGCTTAAAATTTTCATACGGGCTTATTTTCGAAGTTTCGACGTTTCAACCCCAGACATCCTGTATATTGGTAATTTTGTCATTGGTTAGTTAGTTTGTTAATGCCTTATTTTTTGTTGACTCGGGCCATCAGGCCCGCTCTTCCGTCTGACTACGCAAATTTCGCTACACTCCTTTCACTATCTAGCGGAGAAGGGAGGTATTACCTTCGGCGAAGAGAGATGAGGGGAGATATGAGTGAGAGAGATATTAGAGAGACAGAGATAGATTGGGAAGACAGAGATAGATTGGGGAGACAGAGATAGATTGGGGAGACAGAGATAGATTGGGGAGACAGAGATAGATTGGGGAGACAGAGATAGATTGGGGAGACAGACAGATATAGATTGGGGAGACAGATATAGATTGGGGAGACAGACAGATATAGATTGGGGAGACAGACAGAGTTAGATTGGAGAGACAGACAGAGATAGATTGGAGAGACAGACAGAGATAGATTGGAGAGACAGACAGAGATAGATTGGAGAGACAGACAGAGATAGATTGGAGAGAGACAGAGATAGATTGGAGAGACAGACAGAGATAGATTGGAGAGACAGACAGAGATAGATTGGGGAGACAGACAGAGATAGATTGGGGAGACAGACAGAGATAGATTGGGGAGGCAGACAGAGATAGATTGGGGAGACAGACAGAGATAGATTGGGGAGACAGACACAGATAGATTTGGGAGACAGACAGAGCTAGATTGGGGAGACAGACAGAGCTAAATTGGGGAGACAGACAGAGATAGATTGGGGAGACAGACAGAGATAGATTGGGGAGACAGACAGAGATAGATTGGGGAGACAGACCGAGATAGATTGGAGAGAGAGATGAGAGACAGGCGATTTGAATTTAGCTCAAATGCTTCTTTTAAACTTGAGGATAGTTAACATGCAATACATCTACTACATGGGACAGCCGGCTTTACTTCCCCTCCGGAGGAAGGCGTACGAAGGATTTAAAAAAAATTGTGTCGTTGGCTGGCGCGAGGGTCTGACGGGAGCGGGCGTGTGTTGCAGGCGCGCTGTCGGGCGCGGGGCTGCTGCTGGCCGGGCTGCTGCTGCTGTCGGCCGCCTGGTCCGACGACGAGTCGCCGGCCGTCAAGGGCATGGAGTTCCTGCGCGCGTCGCGCGACGCGCGGCGCTACGTGCGGCCGCTGACGAGCACGGCGCTGCTGACGCCGCCCCCGGGCTCGGCGGCGGCGGCGGCGTGCAACGCGCCCCCCATGGGGCCCGGGCCGGGCGTCGCCTCCTTCGAGGCAAACGACCCCCTGGCGGCCCAGCTGGCGCCCGCGCCCCCGCTGCGCCTGCTCATGCTGGTGACGTCGGCGCCCGCGCACCACGAGCGCCGCCAGGCCATCCGCGAGACGTGGGGCGGCCGCAGCGAGGACGCGCGCCTCGTCTTCGTGCTGGGCCGCGGCCCCGACCCGGTCACCGAACCTTCGGTAAGAAACACTTCACTCAGTCGCTCACTCAGTCGCTCACTCAGTCGCTCACTCAGTCGCTCACTCAGTCGCTCACTCAGTCGCTCACTCAGTCACTCACTGACTCACTCACTCACTCACTCACTCACTCACTGACTCACTCACTCACTCACTGACTCACTCACTCACTCACTCACTCACTCACTCACTCACTGACTCACTGACTCACTCACTGACTCACTGACTCACTCACTGACTCACTCACTCGCTGACTGACTCACTCACTCGCTGACTGACTCACTCACTCTCTGACTGACTGACTGACTGACTCACTCACTCACTCACTCACTCACTCACTCACTCACTCACTCACTCACTCAGAGACACACACACACACTGAAACTCCTCAGTACCCACACGACGTGTCAATTGTTTGTCCCTTTTGTAACATTCGTTACCATATGTATTGTTACTATTCATAAATAAAAGGGGAATGTTCGTATGTCTGTCGCATATAGACGCAAAAACTACTCGACCGTTTTCGCTGAAATTTTCATACTCTGTTCTTATTGCTATCGGGGGTGTTTGAAGAGTGTTTTGAATTAAATTAGACATGTAGGGGCGTTGTTTTTGCGAAGTTAATCGACGAGGAGGCCCCTATGCCGTTCCCAGACGGCCTTGTTTTAAGAGCGATCTTGGAATATCTTTTTGTACTTATAATATCGAATAACATCGATGTTGTGATCTAGTAAGCAGGCGATGTAGAAAGCTGGAAATCTGAACCATAGGCTGGCGGTGCATAACATTATGCGAATATTTTGTAGTTAATACGTAGTTAATCTTCATTGAATACATTGATTTTGAATTTGAATTGTATTTATTTAATACTCTTCAATAGTGAAGCATTTCCGGGTCCGCTACTGATTAATATATAGAGTGGTTTCTAACTCTGTGATATAAACTTGGGATAGAAGATGATCACTTTTTGCCAATGAGCATGGTAAGGAACATCACCTTCGGTGATGAATGTCACTTGGTGAAGCACTTGCGCGCTTTTCAAAATCCTAAAGGGCAACACGGAGACAGCGCAGAACCAACACATTCCAAACTTTCAAAATGGATTTCCACTTACCATTGCTTCCTTTTCTATTTATCTTCCGGTACTATACTAGTAATATACAGAGAGGATGAGAATAAATGATACAAACTTATAACACATGTAGGGAAGTCGAAGATCACTTTTGCAATATAATGAAGTCACTCATGAGATATTTGTCTCTGATTGTGAACCAACTCTTCCTGCACTAGCCTTTGACCGGCACGTGAAACATTTTAAAGTCAGAACGTGTACCTGCCAAACATTAATGCAACATGAATTGCTTACCGATCAAATGCGTCATATTCAAAATTGTGTATATGTAATTTCGATATGAGATTTCTCTCCAACGCTCATTTGGAAAACGTATTCTCTTCGACCTCCCGACATGTTCAAGAAGTTTTTAACATTTACTCTGTACCATCCTGTACGTAAGTTCCTTGGGAAAATAATCTTTAAGAGTATTCGTATCTTCTGAATACAATCTATGATATGAATATTGATAAAAATGTGTCAGATGTGCCTATGAGCGTCTTACATTAAATTTTGTGGCAAATCTTTATATTAAATCTAACAGTATGTATCTTAATAGTCTGTAGATTTCATCATTGGTGTCCAGGATGTTGGCGATCAAGTGGTTAGGGCGACCTTATCCCCAGTTGTTATAACGTAATTTTTATTGAAAAAGTACCGTGCAGCGTTCGGTACGAGTTTTAGAACTTTTGACTGGCAGTACCCAGTAGACGTAGTTTGCAGACGGTGTTTGTCCTGGTTGTCGGAGGAGAGTTTCTCCCCATGACCTAGAATAGTTTTTGTGGTCTGATGTTTAATTATCTTCTCTGTGTCGACGGTCAAAGTCTAAGAACAAATATTTAACAGATTCTGTTTGTGGTTGGTATGTATTATTCATTTTGACATGGACAGATTTGACATGACCTTTGTTTTTAAATACCAGACCGTAAAGGAAGATATTTTATTGAGTTATCTTAACTTCTTTTTTAATGCGTCTTTTGAATCGTCGGACACCATTATTGTAACGTCTGCATGTTGCTACTTTGAAGAGGAGACACAAGTGAGATTCCAAATAGCTCATTCAAAAAACTCAAGTCATCAAAGATTTGACTGGATACAAATTAGAGAACCGTTGTTAAATTTCTCTTTGAAATACCTGTCTACAAAGTAGGACTGAAATACGATGTACTATTGATGAGGTACAGGTATTTATATTATTTAGAGAAGTCATGAATGGAAGTCTTTGAAAAACACATCATTAACGCCTAAAAACTAGAACAGTGTGATTTTGCTTATAATTTTGATACCCGAGTGACATGCACCATTTTGTGTGACTGTTCTGTTTATGAATGCCTTTTGAAGAACCCAAATTTATGGGAGATGAATATTAAAACAGTAACTTATTACTCGTTGAACTTATTCAGATTCCTTCAGAAGAAGAATTGAGTAAACAAGTAAATGATGTTTGACAACGCCAGCAAAGTAGTTGTTTTTTTTAAAAAAAAAAACATTTTGGTTCCTAAGCTTCCCGTCTCCCCGCATTTTCTTTCGCTTCGACAAGTTCGGAAAGGGCAACGTTTCTATCAGAGTAATAGATTCAAATTAGCATTTCGAAATGTGGACGAAGGGGCTTACCGCGATCCCAACTCAGAAGAATCGGACGTCTACTTTATCTAGGTGGGCATTATGTCAGGGCCACATCGCCAGATTTCCACTGCGCGTCGTTACGTCAGGCTCATTGCGTTGAGGGACCGGATGCGGTATTTCCAAACGTGCTGTCAGCCAAAACGTCAGCGGAGGAGATGGAAATTGTTACGTCACAATATTTAATGATTTCTGAATACTTTTGTTACGTAATATTAGATATACGCTTTATTCTACAATTGGGCAGGTGCCTGGTGGCAGAATTCAAAAACATGAAAGTACAATTACAAATACAATTACATTGAAAACTATATAAAAACAACACAAAAAAAAAACAAAAAAAAATCCTTGTCATTACCTGGCGCATGCAGATGGCATTTTACAAATGAAAATACACAAACACTAACGTTTAGATAAATAAACTTGCTTAATATATTGATATACATACATACAAACAGACCTAGGACACCCTCGCATACACACAAGCCTGCAGCTATCTAATTGTTTCGCCAAGATAAACCGGCAGTGATACAAAAAATGAAATTATTCTTAAGTTTCTTCTGATTGTATGTCATATTTATATTAATAAACAGTTCCATGAATTATGGACAATCATATTTCAAAGAAATTATGGAAGTTCGTTTATTACAACATTAAATCTTGATATCACATGGTACAACGTTTCGGAGATATTCTTGACTCCACCCCTGTGGTTACCTCAGACTACCTATCAATTTCCTTCATTTGTTTTGTTATATTCGCGGACAGAACTAATCTTGTTAATAGTATGAGGTCAATGTGCACTCCACAAATAACTATGAAGTGATAACGTTAGTCATTTTAATATATTAACATCTATAACAATTTATTTATTATATTTGACCTATCAATCTTGGATTTTTCCAAAGATAAATTTGTTTATATTGATATTGTTAATACATCTATGAAAGGTAAGCTTACAATAATATTGTTTTCTGCTTACACGATGTCTTCATTCATAATGATTGATTCATTTATAATATTGATGTATTTTATCACAAGAACTGTACCTGAAGATGGAGACGCACAAATCTCTGAAACGTTGTACCAAGAGATATCAAGATTTAAGGTTGCAATAAACCAACTTCCATAATTTTATTTTAAATATGATTGTCTAGAATTCATGGCACTTTTTATAATGTAACGGGTGCCGGCGGCGGCGTGTCCCTACACCGGCCTAGCCCGAGCCCACCGTTGTGCGCCCACTTGTAATACTTTCTACAAGCCCGGCACGTTAAACTGCTACTTGTAATAGATTGCCCTGCTCTAGCCCTTCTTATAAACAAACAAACAAACACTAGCCTCGCGTTGGGTTGCCACATATAATAATCTTCCCGTTCTCCTACTCACAATTGCCCGTCTGCTAGCTTACCTGGCCCTTTGACTCATCTGGGCGTGGTCTGCGGTGCGTTGCCGGGGCGTTGCCGAATTTCACAGTAATTCCGAAAACTTTTTTTTTATGAAATTCTTTTTCACGAAATATTAAATAATTTACATGAAGTATTCCCAGTTACTATTGCAAATTCTGTCCATTACTTCCGCACTTTAAAAAAATTTCCAAACATC
Organism: Teleogryllus occipitalis; assembly: GCA_011170035.1. Taxonomy (NCBI): domain Eukaryota; kingdom Metazoa; phylum Arthropoda; class Insecta; order Orthoptera; family Gryllidae; genus Teleogryllus; species Teleogryllus occipitalis. The sequence goes on from BLKR01005326.1 coordinate 55,548, forward strand.
GCCTACGCGAATACACGTCTTGCCTCCACCAAGTCTAGGCACGTTCTGCTAAAATTTTTCCAACTTAGCATTGTTATTTTTGCTTCAACACTTTTCCCGATCGCTTGATAACTGACGATCGCGTCACTTTGGTTCTCACAAAATATTTAATTTTTAACGTTTCCCGAAACACTTTATTTCCGTTTTTGTTTTAATAAAATTCTCCCGGCAATTTCCTAAAATTCGATGTTTTCCTCTTGTTTTCCTTTGGTCAAATTCCTTTTATTTTCCCTATTTTCCGTTTTTGGATGTGAAACGGAACGCACTGCAATTGTTCGCTAATCGCTTCTTATTGCTAAACTTTTGCTTGAATTAATTTATTTGTTTTATTAAAATTTGGATACTTCCCGTCAAGATATTTATATGGGATAAATTTTGCATGATGCCGCTAATTTTCTTCTTTTTCCCCCCGAAAGTCTGAATTTGATATCTTATCGCGTTCTCTTGCATTATTCGAAAAATCCTCTTCTTTATAAGCGTTTCATCGCTCCAACAATGGACTCCATTAATATTCCCCTTAACACAAATATACGAAATACAAAATTTTCAATTACTTCTTATTGCCTGACGCGATTTTACTGGGATAACTTTTAAAATGTTCCTAAATTAAAGCCGGATCTAATGTCTATGGTCAAAACTTGCACAAGTATCGGGTTCCCTTTATTTTCTTCCCCAATCGGTTTTTTTATTATGGCGCCTTTGCTGTAAATGTTTTCAAATTGTTTATTATCCAAACGCATACTATCGGGGATCGTGTAAATCATTACAATAAATACAAAAAATTGAATTTACCGAAACTTTTGTAGCAACTATCCGAATTGCATAGTAAAATCAGTAACTTTCTTTACTCTACTTTTACTTTACCTAGTAAAAAGAAGCCGAACGTGTCTCCAAATAGTCCTTCGGAAGTTTTATTCTTGCATTGTGAAACGCATAAAACACGAACATCTGTGCAGCAACACTCAAACAGAAGTGGGTTTTTTAGTTTCTTTGTAGTGTTGACCTTGTACATGTCATTTAAGCCCCCACCTTCATTAACAAGGGCTTCTGGCCATACTGTCTCCTGAGTAGGAAGTCATCCCTTCACGTGACCTGCATTTCAATTCGTAACCCGCCGCACACTGGTCCAATCGGCCCAAAACCTGGTCATAATTCCACACGCGAGTGGATTTGCGTAAGAATGGGTATCAATGAGTTTTTGAGGTCGCTAAATTTGAAAATAATACATAAATTTAAAAATTGCGTATCTACTCATTTAAAAACAAAAAAATCCATAAAAAATATACAAATGGGATTCTGGTGATTACTGATTTCGAATATAATGGAATTTCAAAATTCAATATGGCGGTTTGGAAATGGCTTCCTGACACATAAAAATAATGATATGTGTAGAAATATGGATACAATAGTTCTCGTGGTCGCGGGTTAATATTGTTATCGTTCCAAAAATTTGTATCAGTAATTTTCTTATTAAAGGTAATTATATGAAGGAGAAATCGAAAAAATATACGGAGAAAATAGTTGCTTGTAGCGTAGAAGGCAATTCCGGGATATCTAGTGTTAAATCTTAATATGTAGCATTGCAGTAAAGAGGTTATAAAACAAAAAAATGCTGATATGTTCATCTAAATGTGTGCTATTCTAATTAAGGACATTCAACTTAATAAATAAAAAATCGATTGAGGCAGGAATACGCAGGACAAAAAATATAATCCACAATACACGTGACTAACATTGATACGCTGTATACGCTAGAATTAAGCCGTATTATACATAAAATTATTTGACACCCTTTTTCTTAAAAATATACCTAACTAATAGTGAAAAGTGTCTTCTATCTGGATATACAAAAAGATTCCACAAAAAAATTTAAACACTATTTTTTTAAATTCCACGAATATCGATGACAAGAATCAATGAATTCGAGTGTTTCGAGCAACGGTAACTTTACGAGACCGCGAGGACAACAAAAATGATTGAAATAACTTTTTGGAACTGAAGTAGTGTGCTTCAATGTCATCGGAACGAGATTTGATAACTCAGAATGATAATTCCGAATGGGCACTTTGAATTTTGCCATTATGTCCAGGCTTTTGGCCCGATTGAGCCAGTGTGCGCCGGCGTTCCGTTGGACGCGGTCGTCAGCCTGTGGCGCGACGCGCGGCGTCCACGGGAGTTAATGGGCCACACCAACCGCGTCGAAAGTGTCCGTGCAGCAGGTGCCGTGTAATTACAAGACCCAGGCGCCAGGCCAACAATTCTCACAAAGAAATGTTGCTTAGCTCTTTCGGAGCTGAATTTTTTGTGGTCGTTGGAATTTTTTCCCTTTAAGCAATGATTTGGCTTTACTCTAAAGATGATTTCTCCAAATTTTTTATTGACAATCACAACAATGAGACTATATATAACTTCGCAAGAAACGATGAAAGCACGACAATTAGGCGCAAACAATTCTGGCGCAGTATAGTGTCAGAAATAACCAATTAAAAGTTGTGTCCAACCCATTGGACGTCGGGTCTGAAAGGGTTTGAAAAATATATTTGGAATGTGAATGAGAATTTCGCGCTTGTTGAATTTCATATGCACTAGATAAGAGTTATTTATATTTAATTGGAAATTATTTATCTATTTTCTTATTTGTATAGTATACCTACAAAGAGACGGCGAATGTAAATGAAACTACTATCGGAGCCAAAATTGATTTTAATGTACAGTTTTGTTGTTATTACCTGGTAATATTGTTTCTGGTGTAAGATACGAATACTAGAAAAGTGATATTAAAATAAGTTAGTTATTTATTCTGGCGGAATTTTTATTTATTTCTATTTAAATAAATAATGTCGAACCGTTCTAGTGTGTATGTGACATTTATAAGAGGAGGTAAAAACTGACGTTATATTCCAGAGCGAAAAGGGACTATGTCAGCATTTGCTTTATGGATCAAGGGAAACTCGAAAATAAAATCGAGATGGGGATCATTGAGTGCTGGTGACTGTTGTTTGTTAGACTGAAATGCTGTAAAAGTATTATTGTTGCAACTAGGAATAAGCGTTTCATCGATACTTGGTATTAAAATGTTTTTTTTAAGGTGAATGTTTATTGTTATCGTCCCGAGTCTGTCTCTTGGTATAAAAGCAGCATTGAAAAATAAATTATTTTTTGTTTTTCTATTTTTGAAAGAATGGTGAATAACGCGTCTTTGCTTTCCATCGTCGGCCCCGCAGTACTGTAATGAATTGTATTCGAGTTGAATGTCGATTTTTGTTGACATGCTTTTGATAACGATACCTGCTGAATTGGAATTACTCCGTCCTCATTCAAAGTTATAAATATATTAATTACATAAGAATATTTGTCATCCCTGAAAAATATAAGTTTCTGAAGAAACTATTGTTTTCGTAAATGAGAAAGCTAAGTAAATGTAAAAGTCTGAAGCTTAATTTAAAGGTGCTGAAAAGAGGTTTACAAGAATTGCGTGAATGGCTAATATATTATTTGACATTTTTTCTGCACTCGAATGATCTATGCAATGATTCTCAGAATATTATACCATTTCATAGTCAAGAATGTCCTTCCGCTAACCGAGCTGTGTGAAGGCTCGATAAATTGGAGTGTGTTCTAAATGCACAATACAGCATAGCATAATAACCTAATTAACTTAACGTCAAGTTCTGTTATATATGTGTTCCACTTTTGGAGATTGTGACAAGAAAGGTTTAAGATTGTTGAATGTTTGCCGCTGATAGCGGCGCTTTTTCTATTTCCATGAGTATCTGTTCATTATCTGGTTTGCTGAATTTCATCGCGTTTCTTTTATTTCCTGTATTATTATTATTAAACCTATTTCAGATATCCTATTCCTATTCATTATTTCTTTTTTATAAAGAACATTATTGACATGTCTGAAACTGCCTTAATCCCTTCTCACTAGTTGATGTTAAAACAAGAAATATAATCTTATATATATATATATATATATATATATATATATATATATATATATATATATATATATATATTTGAGTTATTAAAAGTATATTTGAATATATTTTCTTTTGCTGAAGCTGCTCTAAATAATTAAGCGGTAAATATACACAGTCTGGAAAAAATCAAAAAAATTAAAAAATCTTGTACCTAGAAGCATGGTTTGGTGACTAATCGTATTTGACAGGAAGAAAAGAATCACTGAGAACAATATTTGTAGTTTGACAGTGATAAGAATTAAATGCGTTACACAAACAACTTTATCATTGCGTAGGGACTTACTTGGGTCGCGAAAGTATTTAGCCAGGCGCTGCGGCATGGAGTTGTGCCAATGTTTAATTTTCTGTGCTACTCCAAGTCACCAGTGCAATAGCTACACGGAATTTCTCCATCATTTGCGATGTTGCTAAACAATGACTAGCACTCACCATTGACCATCACTAACATATGCCTGCCCTGTTTGGGGCAGTGCTGCACAAACAAACCTAAAAGGAATTCAAGTTTTTCAAAATTAAATCTTCCGAACGTCGGTTATCGCTCCATGGTATGTATCCAACCAACAACTCCACAGAGAATTGAACATCGATACCATTATTCAGCAAATTTCAACATCATTAAAAAATTCTTCTCCAACCAAACCTAGTTCCCGGTACCAGACACTACCACCCGGGAAAATTCAGTAATGGTCCAACCAGAATCAATTCAGGCCTCCGTAACCATCATAAACACGTAATCCTAAGCTCACTCCCCCTCCCCCATCCCGCTCCCACCACAGATTGTCAGAGACAGTGGCAGTTGCCATCCACACTTGATAAATAATCCTACGTCTTCGCTCTTCGTGGATCGAAAAGGTCGCCCAGATGGTCATTAGTCCCGTACGTGTAGTGCGTGTTTTTGCTCCGGAGGTGGCGGTGGTCTTCCCCCGCTGTACGGCGAGATCCTGCGCCGACCTACTGTCGGCAAGCGGGGTTTACCACAAACAGGTAGCTTCCACCAACGGGGAACCGCCCCAGCCAAGACAAGCTCTAAGCTCCCGACCGGTCTCCCGGCGTGTGTGATAGTGTAGTGAATGTTAGTGTAAGTGTGTGTGTAAGGGGATAGGATAGGACAAGGAAGAGGAAGGACAGATCGAACGCGGTTCGTGGCCCGGTTGTTAGGGTACTACTCCAGCATTCGCCTGGTGTTGATCGAAAAAAACACGGAAAACTACCGATGAGAGCAGCCGGCCGCTAGAATTCTTCTCCAGACAGCGACTGAATTCGACCTTGCTGACAAGCTAGTGTCGAAAATCTTGCCACCGTCGGTACTCGAACCTAGGACCTCCCGGTCAGAGGGGCTGCAGTGACATCAGTTGATTCCCTGTGTGTGTGTGTGTGTGTGTGTGTGTGTGTGTGTGTGTGTGTGTGTGTGAGCGAGCCATCACTCCCGGTTTCAAAACATAATGTTTTTATAGAAACATCATTATTTTAAAGCCGATGTTTCTTAACATAGATGTTTTGTGCTCGATATTTTTGTTTTAAACGTTTTGTTTGTAAATGGAAAAAAATCCCATAACCAAAACCCATACAATTTTTAAAAGTTAAAATATGAAATGTCCCTGGGTGCTAGGTGCTCGTTTTTATTTTGTATCTTTGTTTTTAGTTAAATGTTAATTTATGAATTAATTAACACGGTCACCGTCAAATTAAATATTATTGCTCACGAATATAATGTTAAAGGTTACTAATGCAGCTTTGAAATATCGTTATTTTATTTTTTATTTTTATTTATTTTTTATTTATTTTACGTCAAAAAAACAGTTAAAAACTGCGTATGACGTGCTATGGGGAAAAATGAATTGTGTGCACATTTTCAAAATTCTGTGATCCCTACAATAAGTCATATACTACTTAAATTTTGAATTTTGCAATATTTAAAATACGTAGATGGTTTTGGGGTCGATGAATTATTATTAACACCGATGTTTTAATGTTAATCATCCATGTCATGTTATCGACGTCGCACGCCTACTTTGCTGCAGTCGGAAGTCATGGCGGAGGCCCAGCGGCACGGCGACCTGGTGGTGGAGGATTTCACGGACGCGTACGAGAACCTCACGCTGAAGACGCTGTTCCTGCTCAAGTGGGCGGTGCGCGAGTGCCCGGCGGCGGCGTTCGTGCTCAAGACGGACGACGACATGCTCGTCAACACGCGCGGCCTGGTGCGCGCGCTGCCGCGCTGGGTGGCGCAGGCGCGCGGCGGGGGCGCCAACGGACGCCTGGGCGGGCTGGACGACGCGGCGGCGGCGGAGGAGGCGGCGGCGGCGGCCGCGGCGGCGGGCGAGTCCGAGGCCCCCGAGGCGCCGCCGCCGCTCATCTTCGGATTCGTCTACCACCACGCGCTGCCCTACCGCGACGCCAAATCCAAATGGTAAGCTGTGGCGGCCCCTTGCCAATTAGGGCTGGATTGATTGATTGATTTTTTCGTGTTTCCGGGCGCGTCTACTGCTTCGGTCATTAGTCCCGTGAGTGTAGTGCATGTTTTTCTCGGGAGATGGCGGTGATTTTTCCCCTCGCTGGATGGCGAGATCCGGCACCGACCTACCGTCGGCTAGTGGGGTTTCCCCCTAACCAGGACTCTCCCACAAGCGGGGCACCGCCCCAGCCGGGACAAGCTCTAAGCTCCCGACCGGTCTCCCGGAATATGTGCTAGTGTTGTGCATGTTAGTGTGAGTGTGTAAGGTGAGAGGATAGGACAAGGAAGATGAAGGAAAGATCGCGCGGTCCGTTTGTTAGGGTACTGCTCCGGTATTCGCCTGGTGTTGATCGGAGAAACCAAGGAAAACTACAGATCAGAACAGCCGACCGCTAGAATTCTCCTCCAGACAGCGACTGAATTCGACCTAGCTGAAAAGCTAGCGTCGAAAATCCTGCCGCCGTGGGGAGTGGGAACCTAGGACCTCCCGGTCAGAGGCGCTGCAGTGACATCAGCTGATGCACTGAGCTACCGCTCCCGGTAATTAGGGCTGGATGCATGTCCGAACTGTTTTTTATAGTTTACCTCTTCAAAATATTTCGGCTGGAACGACGAAACTCTACTTGTCAGTGTTTTTTTTAAGTGTGCAAGTCGTGTGTTTTCGCCCAAGGAAATAATAAAAAATCATTTTTTTTCTTCGGATTTATTTAGATTTTTCTATTTATTTGGTCTTCCGTGCGGTCGGCGTCATAGATTGGCACAAGCGCGTCCACGCAGGCAGTGCGTGAGTGCAGCTCAGTCCGTTGGCGAATGCCTCCAACGTCTTCAAGACGGAACGGGAGGCGGCAGCGCATGCGCGCGACGTCCCCCCACTCAAGGACAAACCGGACCAAGGTGTTGGATCTCGATTTAACAGCTTGCTGGAGAGCGAGTGCCCGTGATTGTGATATTCTCCTTTGCGCGTTGCCGTCTTTAGCGATACTCATGAAATTAATGTTAGGGATAGTGAAAAAGTGGAACAATAGATTCAAATAATTGCTTTCCTTCCCTTTCGTACGAAGAAAAGAAACAAGTAATTGAGTAATGCCCGATCGTGTCCTAACCTGATAATATTTAAGAATTTAATTTTTAAAACGAGAATCGAAGAATGGAAAAAGCGTCCAGCATGTCTTTTTAAATATTTTAAAATATATTATTCCAATGTTTGCAACAGAAAATAGAACGTCCTCATTGTTGTTATTTTGCGACCACCTATCGCAACTGCTTGTGGTGTACAACCGATTTGCACATTTCGGGATTTTAATCCTTGTCTAAGACATCTTTTACGTGGATAGAATGAGATACAATTGTGCTCACGCAGAAATAAAAAAAAATTAAAATATTTCCAGCAACAAAACAGTAATTTATGAAATCAGATCAAAGATTCGGTATTCTAAGCTTAGTTAATAGCCGTGGACTCTGACGAACAAAATCCTAATAGGACCACGCTGCCCTCACCCAACTCCGAATACCCCCAATTTCCTCAAGCTTCCATTGCCTCGTATGCACCAGCTACGGACGGACTCCCGATAGTCCACGATGCTACCCATTCCAAAAGCATTTATCTTTCGCATAATCGGGTACTTGCGATAGTTCACGATGCTACCCATTCCAAAAACATTTTTCGCATAATCGAGTACTTGCGATAGTCCACGATGCTACCCATTCCAAAAACATTTATCTCCCGCATAATCGTGTACTTAAAACTAAATTCGTCCTCAAAAATTGCGCTGGCGGTATGCAGGAATAGAACGAGTCGATTGATAGCAAGTTTAATATTCTCTGCAACTTTTCCCGAGGTTGGTTTTTCTGGGGAGGTTGGTTTTTCTGGGGAGCCTTTAAGCCGTCACTGATGGTAAGTTGGTCCAACGCACCGTTGCAGGCTGCGAAAGCTCAGCGACAAAACCTTTGCATTTGCAACATATTGTCTAAACGTCCTATGGTGCACAGCTCGACGGTGACTAATTTTCAACACCAGCTACATAGCCAATGTCGATCAGCGGGAAGTTTGAAGTTTCTCTTGACTGACTTTTTATTTGTTGCGTGTACCAATTTGATGCAACGCGTCTCCAAGCTCGTTAAGGGGCGTTGAGTGCTTTGCGCTGGGGAGTAATCCTCCATTACATTGCGCAATTGTGGAGTAATCCTCCATTAACTATCTGTCATGTCGCGTCACGTCGCAGTCAGTTGTCAAGAGGACCTCCAGGTAGTAGTACGCGCCTCCTGCTACGCGCTCCTGCGTCACTATCCAGCGGCCAGAATTGGGAAGGAGTAAGGATAGGGGTGGGGTTTAGGACACTTCACAGGGGTTGGACTAGTCCTTGTGAAGCAGCCAAACTCGCGGCGAGGCAATTGCACACTTCCTGTGGGATATACCTGAAAGGGGAAACCTGGTGTGTAGATTGGTGTCTTCTGTGCGTACACGCAAAAACTACTCGACCGATTTCGCTAAAATTGTCACACTTTGTTCTCATTAGTATCGGGAGTGTTTAATGATTGTTACCGAGTGGGTTAAATCAGACATGTGGAGGCGTTATCGATAGTTATTTAGGCGGTTGTAATCACAGAATCGCCCCAACACACGACCAGGCAACCCACATACCGTGAAGTATTAACCGTCTGTGGCGGTATATTCTGCTCCCGTGATTGTAAAATATCGGCCAGAATTATCCCGGAAAAGTAAATCAAGATTCTCCAAGACAGTGTCACAGCAAACTCTTACCCAAACGTAAGGGATAACTTTTAACGATACAATGTTTGACAACTATGCCCAAACCAGATCATATCCATACTCACGAGAAAGTCTTTCGTATATTACAATCTTTCCAGAGCGTTGCATAAAATATTATTAACAATCACGTGACTAGTAGCTTGTGAAGAACACACGGCAATTGCGAAGCGTTGGCGGGCGAACTAGTTCTTTACAAGAAAGCACCGAGTCGGCTGAATCTCGCGTCCGCCCACCTTCCCCTCTTCCGTTGAAACATCCCGGTTGCGCTACTGATGTATGTAACTGATGTATGATGAATTCTGGTAGAATTGACTTTTGACTCGAATCGCATTGTCTTATTTAAGTGATTTTGCTGGATTGTTAATCTAGTAAAATCAAGATTGATTTACGATTGATTAATTTATTGCCATACGATTGATATTAATTTATATCCAGCGAAATTAAGATTGATTTACGATTGATCAAATTTAAGATTGTTTTCGCTGGCTGTTACTTCCGATCCAGTAGAATCGCAAAGAAAGTTGATACTCCGTAACCCGTGATAATATTCAGATGAAATTTCACTTCGTTTCTTCGAAGACCTGAGGCGAAGCTTTTGTCTTTTCTTATCTCGCCGTTGCTTTCGTCCATTTTTGTTACACGCTTGCTCCCGGTTAGCTTTAATCTAGCAGCTACCTGTGTCGCATATTATTAGTGATATGTGGATCAAATTCGTACAATAATATTCTCGAATATTAATTTTCCTCCATTACATTTTATCGATGCATTATTGTTGTGCAATAATGGCTTGTAATATTAGGAAATAAAGCTAAACTAGGCATACAACCCAAGCATTTCCGTTCAACCACCACAATTTGCCGTTGAATTCATCTCGCACACCGTCCAGAAGGGCATAATAGTTCTTGCAAAAAAATTCTTAAATATTAACGCGATTACTCACGCGTTATAAAATGTTTGACAAGGGTTCGGCGCTGTAATCAGTGCCTTATCATAATCATTTATCTTGCTGAACTGAGTCGTGCGGGAAGGCAATGCTAGAACGATATCTCAGTTTGCTGAAAATGCCAGCGATAAAAAATTGTGAAGAAATCTTACAGGTTACATTCTGACAAACTGCTTGCGCAGTAGAATGTATTGTAATGTTTCGCGGAAGTCAGCAATTTTTCTACAAAAACACTTATTGTTGAATCCTGATAACGCAAAAATGGATAAATATTGTTTCTACATGTAGCAAATGATTTCCTTTAATATCTTGTATTGTCAGAATCCACGTTTTGTGTATTCTTGATACCGAAAAAAAAAAAATTGACGGAAAAACGTGTCAATGATCCGCGCTAGCTCTTAAACCATTCAGACAATTTTCTCCAAAACTGATACTCTCCGATAGATCCAGACGAATCCCGATCGTTCCTGCGAGTTTGATACGGGTAACTTGATTTGAAGGATACTTTACATGTTCAAAATTTTCTCAAAAATAGTAAGTCAGTAGGTTTTTTATTAAACTTCGTCCTCAGATGGCGTAAAACCACTCTTAAAAAATGGTGTATATCTTACCTTTCCGTAGAAATCCGGATTTTTTGATAATTGCAAAAGTTTCAATTTTTTGCAACTACAATACTAAAGATAGGTTGCTTTCTTAATACTATCTGTTGTTCCAAAGCAGATCTTGAAGTAGTCGTGTACAATTCTTCGAAAATATGAATTGTTTTCATGTAATTTCTTGAAGTTCACGCAACTTTGAAAAAAATCCTCAGTATCAAGGTTTTCTTTAATTTTTTTTCTCGTATGTAGCAAAGAAGTGTAAAGGAAATGGAGCTGGTTCCATTTTCGGCGAACTCGGTATTGCTGAAAATTGCGAAAGTTTGATAAATGACAATAAAGATTTTGTTAAACGAAATCTGTTCTAAAAATCAGCTCTTTAAAAACGTCATGTAGAATTTTAAAAGAATATGATTAATTTAGCGTATTTTTTCAAATACCAATTTTCCGCACTTCTTTTGATAGAATCGTTTAGGAGTACTACTATGGGAATTTACTCGTATAAAATACTACTATGGGAACGCCGTGGCATGGCAATTTGAAACTATCTGAATAACGTCTTGTTGGGCGGGGTTTCTGCTGTATGAAACGGAATGTTGGACTGTCAAATTTGTGTTGATCCAATACCTTTCAATGAATTAAATTTCCACACCTAATCGCTACGATTTTAAAAAGTTTTATAAGTGATGGGTGAGATGTGTTAATTTGGATAGAAATTGCAGCATTATAAATTAACGTAACCGTTACTGATGCGAGAAAGTACGGGCTCTTATATCACCACTAGCTTTTGAGAAACCCCGGGCTATACTTAGAAAATCAGAGTGAGAGATTTGGCAGAAGGCACGAAGAAAATGATGTAACTTCACTTACGCAATGCTATACGAAATAAATGCATCTCTTATCACGTTATCGGGTTTAATGAGAAAGCATCTGTTCATATTTTCTTAGTTTTACAGTGTTCAGGATTTACAAATTTAATATTATAAAATATTATTCGTTTCCACATCTTTATAACGTATCCTGTTGTAATGTATTACTATATAGAATTACAGAAAATTGCTTAAATTTGAACGTTCTATGTGGAGGTTGATATACATGATTCAATACATCAAGCAATACACAAGATTCACTAAAACACAAGATTCACTAATTTGAAATAAGTTCAATACCTAATAAAATGTTAATTAAATAATATAGTTTCGACCTGAAAATACATTTATTGTCTTGATAACTTGTGTACGAGATCTTGCTGTTAATTTTCCTTTTGTTCAAATTTTCATTTTTTCATACCCCTATGGTGTCTGAAATGGCACCCATTTCTTGGTAATTGTCTCAGCTAAGTAGTGATTATGAAATATACTCTTTGGATTATTTTCGTGTACATTTTTGAAAAATGTTCGATTTTATTAAAAACTCAAGACAATTAATTTAATTTGAAATTCGCGAGGGAGAGTCAGGTGGTAGTGGTAATTAGGGTTAATAATTGAAAATTATTTGTTTCTTACTTCGTTGTCCAATAAGTTAACTCTAAGAGCAAAAAACGCTTCTTTTATTTATGATTTCTCGCGCACTTCAGTAAAATTTAACGTATCCTATCAACCACAAAGTACACATACATGGCATTCATCTTATTGCGACGACTGAGACAGTTCGCCATTGTCGAAACTTTCAACAGACGAGACTGGGTACTGTGCATCATTCTAAATTGAAATTGAATTGAAATAGTTTATTAGATAATTTTTAATCAACTCCAAATTAGTGAAAACAAAAGTAAATCAACGTGTGTTTTCAAGAAAATATGAAAGATGGTAGAATGCACCTTGGAAACTATTCGATGTGCGGCCGTTCTTGTGGATTATTTAATAATAATAAATTATGTACTTCTTTGCCCCTCGCTTGGGCGTCATTGTGAACTTTCTCTCGTGGATTAATCTCCGGTCTTTATTAATAATTTAATATTTTTTTGTCCCGCACTTTGTAGCTACCGTAACATTTAGATTAATTCTACGACTATTATTTTACTGTTAATAATTCAATAAAATAGCGATTTCGCTTATAGTGGGCGTTAATGTAATCAATTTCCAACTCTATTATTACTTTTCTTTGTAAGCAATTAAAAAAAACCGGTCCAGAAATTTATATTTGGTTCGTGGTTCGCAAAGCGGTTCCATACGAAATGCGGGATGTTCTCATAGATTTTGATGAGGATATGATACGTGGCTTATTTTGGTAATAACCATCTTCTCAAATCTAAATAATGAAAAACATCATGTTTCAAACTTTTAATGTTGCAACCGCAATAATCGGTGCAACTGATTTATTTTATGATAAAAAGATATTTGTACGATTTTATTATCTATTCCCATCGTGACTCCATCAAAATCACTAGAATACTACGGACAATAACAAAAAATAGACGGAAATATTATGCACCCTGAAGAAGAACAAACCTGAAATATACATATTCACATATATTAATTATACTTACATACATTAATTCAACAATTCATTCATAATACCTCCTACACCTGCATGCTATTATGTCAATTTAATTTTAAAATTTAATTTTTCATTTACTTGCTAGACAATCTTGGATTTGTCATATTAATTTCGAGCAAAAAATCAAATAAGGAGTTCAAAGTTATTCATTTCTCTTTAACGATGCCGAGATTATGTTTCACCATCTCTCGTTCCATTACCATTCAGGAATCTTCACTTCTGTCCATTATTCCACATCTCCGTCTTCCCTTCATGAACCATGCACTCATTTCATGAAAATTTCAATGCAAATCGAAATTTTGGAAAAGAAATTCGCGACCTGCAATTCATCGATATATTCACTTTGCCGCCCAATACCGTTCCCCTTGCTGTCTAACACTATTCTTCTGGTATTTTTTACCGCTAGCTAAAATGAAGACTAACAATATCCTATCATCTTTTCAACTGTCTTTCACGTTATATTATTTTTGTTTTAGTCGCCAAATACAGTATATAGTAAAATGTCTAAACAAGAACCTGCACAAGCCGGAAACCTGCCTTAACCGGAAAATTTCTCCGTCCCGTGAAGTTCAATGGCATTTTAAACAGCCTAAAACGGAACCTCTCCAATGCGGAAACGGAAAAATGTTTCATGTTCTGCAGGGGAAAAAATCAGAATACATGAATTTAATGCGGTTGGAGATGTTCTTAATGAAATGAATGCATGCGGAAGCTTGTTTTAAATTCTCTATTCTTGTGACACGTGATTTAGTCATGACAGCCGGACATTGAAGAAGAGGGACTGCAATTGTCAGCGTAGAATTCGACCTTGGATTCGCATGTCTCTCAATGCGTAGGTTGTAGGGGAATTCCTCCCTTCCGACTGAGCGTTGAAAGGTGTACGGGCATGGCTTCTATTCAAGCGTCTCCCTGGTCCGCGTTGAAAATCTTAACCCCTCGACGAGATATGCATTGCTCAAGGCCATGCGAGGGTATGAGAAAGTCATAGTCATGGGTGGTGACGCATTGTGAATTGAAAGACAACAAGCTGTCCTAATACAGCCAGTAAGGTGTGTATTTTTCAACTTACTCTCAGAAGCTGACAATGAAGAGTGTTTAATATTATTTAATTTGTGATTT
>BLKR01005326.1:70051-83253 GCA_011170035.1 Teleogryllus occipitalis
CTCTCTGTCCCTTTCTCTCTCTCTGTCCCTTTCTCTCTCTGTGTCCCTTTCTCTCTCTGTGTCCCTTTCTCTCTCTCTGTTCCTTTCTCTCTCTGTCTTTTTCTCTCTCTGTCTTTTTCTCTCTCTGTCCCTTTCTCTCTATCTGTCCCTTTCTCTCTATCTGTCCCTTTCTCTCTATCTGTCCCTTTCTCTCTATCTGTCCCTTTCTCTCTATCTGTCTCTTTCTCTCTATCTGTCTCTTTCTCTCTCCCTGTCCCTTTCTATCTCTCTCTGTCCCTTTCTATCTTTCTCTGTCCCTTTCTCTCTCTCTGTCCCTTTCTCTCTCTCTGTCCCTTTCTCTCTCTCTGTCCCTTTCTCTCTCTCTGTCCCTTTCTCTCTCTCTTTCGCTCTCTCTTTCATTTTGGCAAGGTCTTTCTCACTCTAGCTCGATCACTTTCTCACACTGGCGCGTCTCTCTCTTCAACTCCGGCGCGGTCTCTCTCTCTTCTCTCTCTCTCTCTCTCTCTCTCTCTCTCTCTCTCTCTCTCTCTCGCTCTCTCTTTCTTTCATTTTGGCAAGGTCTTTCTCACTCTAGCTCGATCACTCTCTCATGGTCTCTCTCTTCAACTATGACGCGGTCTCTCTCTCTCTGTATCTTTCATTTTCGCAGGGTCTTTCTCTCTCACTCTAGCTCGATCACTCTCTCACACTGGCTCGGTCTCTATCACTTTTTGAAGTCTCTCTATTATAATGCGGAAAATCGATTTGAAGAGGTTAATAGAAATACGCATTTGGGGTCCAATGGTTCCGAAGAAGGGGGGTTTCTACCTGCCAATCGGTCTGTTTGCCTGCTTTTCGGACTATCTGAAAAACACTAGTGCCTAAAATATTCTTATGATTTTTTTATTAAGTGAATATTCTCCGATCGATCTGGACCGAATCGAATCCCTGAAATTTCAAAAATAATTCTTTGAATTTGGTCTCCGCAATTAGATATTTAATTAATGAGAGGTACATTGTTCTTAAAATTTTAGGATATTTCGCCCAATTTCTGTGAAATATTGGCAATTTTAAAAACCTTGATTTTCTCAACTGACTCAATTTTTTCTTGGCACTTTTTGAACTTATAGAGGTATATGCACTGAATTACATAACATAAACATCATTTTATGTTTTTTTTACTTTTCCAGAATTTATAGATTGTAATTTTTTGAAATTCTCTCTCGTCGTTGATAATTACACTTTTGGCACTTTTATAAATTATTAGAATTATGATTGCAAGTGCTTCAAATGATTTTTGATGAAGTGTTCGAAAACTGAAAATTGTACTAAAAAAAGAGCTCAAAATTGAGCATTTTTGAAAAATTACTCCAAAATATTTCATTGAAAATTGACGTGTAGATAACGTTTTATTCTTCTACACTAGTATTATTAATTATATTTCCATTCTTCTATTAAGGGACCCAACCATTGAAAAAATGTGAAAAAAATGTCTTTTCGGCGCCAATGGATGGTAGGTGTGAAGAGGGCGATGCAAAACAGAAACGTTTTTTCCAAAGGTTTTTTCTTCGAAGTGGAGCTGTTGTCAAATGTAGCTGGCGTGAGCCAAATGTTCTTTTTCGGACAAACTGTTTAGGCTTTTTAGGAAGGTCAGTTTATTTACATGTCGAGATACCAGTGGGGGAATATTTTCTTGAAATTAGTTTGATTTGGGTGTTATGAAAGTAAGAAAGAAGAAACAAATATTTATTCACACAACCTCGTACTGTTCCTGTGGAGCTCACATCAAACATCGCTAAAGGTAACGGATCTTGTAGAGTCGTTTCCCGAACAATCGATTTAATTTTTTTTTTGTTTTTTGGTATGTTATTGTTATGAAATATTGAGTTAGATCACGTCTAAACTTCTCATTATAATACGTCTGCGAACACTTCTAGCGCCTAAACCATGCGTAGGATTTTTCAAAATTAAAGAAACACCTGTCCATTTGGCTCTAGTTGAAGCTTTAACGTTTTGAAAAAAAATCATTAATTTTGGGGGGTACTTTACATGAAGTCCCCAGGACATTTTCAAAATTTTCTCAAAAACGGCTTTAAATTTTTTCTTTAAATTTCTTGTAAGAATAGGGTAAAATACACTTATAAAGGCGGCATAGGACCTATTTTCAGGATTAACTCTGAATTTTCGAAAACTGCAAAAGTTAATTTTTTTTCGACGTCTTCCTACAAAGTGCCTAGAACCCAGTGTAAACAATCGGCTAACCGTTGTGATGTATTTAAAGAAAAAAGAGGGGAGTTAGTTAGTTAGTTAGTTAGTTAATGCCTTATTTTACGTGGCGAGGGAGAGTATTCAAGTACGTTACATGAAATATAATATACAAACGGACAAATTCTGAATGGGTTACCCAATTACCCTAAAATATTTATATAATAAATGACGAATTTTACCCAAGTACAAACAGGAAAATTAAAACTATGGCAAGCAACCATACATTAAATTATTTTCTTAAAAAGTTCCCTAAGGTAGTCATAAAGACACGTGCAAGAATTCGAGTCCACCTGTGTATTGAGACAATTTGAGAGTTTCGAGAACCAACCTAGAAAAATAATTACGTTCCGACTTCAAAAAGATCATGGAATGTCCACTGTCGATCCAATGTGTCGTAATTTAATTTTGTCGATCCGAAATTTCATTAATATTACGCACATGCTCAGATAAACGTGTTTTTAACCTCCTCTTAGTTTGCCAAAATTTGAATATTGTTCACAATTCATCCGATAAACAATATTCTGAAGGTCAAATTTAACTCTCCGGTCGTTTTGGTTAAGAACAATATTCTTATTGCACATTCTGTTCAGCAACTTAATATAATATTTTAATTTTAACTCTTCTTTTAAACATTTTTGAATTTGAGGGATAAAAGGCAAAAAATGTACTTCTTTCTTTCATCAGACATAACCTCACTTGAAGTTTTTTATTTCATTAATCACAAAGATATTATCAGTTGTTTTTCACAAAGACATATTACACACAACTTATTTGTATTTAAGAATTAAAAAACATGTTTAAATGTGCATGCTTGATTTAAAAAACTTTCTTCCATTTTTATGGCATTGTAAAATTCGGATTGACAGTAATTTTTAAATTTGTATTGTGTACCCTAAACTTCGATTTTGATATGACGGAAAATCGATTTCTATCGCCAGTACAGAAATATCTTTTATTCATTAGGAACTGAAATCAGCCGGTGCTGCCCGCTCCGCACTTCAGCACTGCAATATTGTATCTTCTCTGGGAGTGGAGAGGAGTTCACTTCACATTGTATCTAAAAGTTAAAAACGCCGTTCGATATTCTCTTTGGTAGGAATTTTTGCTGACAGCAGGCCTCGTTTCAAAAAATGCTGGTCAGTTAGCAACCCTTTGTGCAGATTGAGTTTTTGGAGAAGTTATTGAATTCAATTTTGATGTACTGTAGATACTGTATGAATGACAGTAATTTTCAGTGTCCAACTTAATTCGTTTTATAATTATTTAAATGCAATAGGAAGACACTTCGCTTTTGTAGGAGAAGCCTTTTATTGAATACCTTTCAAAATGACGTGAAGGTCACGTTTTAGGAAAGCAACGTTGATATAATGTCAAGCATTAAAAAACGTTTGTTGATTTAATCGACCTCCACAACTGAAAGGCAATTTTAATGTGAGCAAAGTCCATGGGTTGACGGTGGAGACCTATTAGAATATTTGTACGATTCGTGTTTAATTGATATGTTATATTAACTTCTCTGGTAACTATTATTTATCATTGAAACAAAGAAAGTACCGCGTAAGAATGCACATAATGCACTGCAGATTCTTGGTTAATGTTCTAAAATAACAGTCGTCTCAGCTTGTACTAATTAGTGGTGGTATAACAGCTTTCTTGCCTCACTAACGGCTACGTAAAATTATGATACCGTAATTTCTGTCCGTACTAACACATCCCAGCCATCACTTGTAATACTCATTACTAGGGCGCGGATTTTAATGAAATGTAGTCTTTTTTCTTTTTTACTTTAGAACAATGCCGTTTAGTATAGAAATTCATTTTATATTATGACAAAATGAAATGACCCATTTTTAAACGTAATTCTTTTTACGTTTTTATCCATTTTGGCTAATAAGTCATTTTTTACATTTTCCCGTCATTTTAATGCATTTTTCGCTGATTTTTATCGATTTTAATGCCATTTTAATGGTACTTGCTTCAAATAATATTTACCTATGGTACCTATACAAGAAGATCTGTGTGTACCCAGTCGCTCGTATTTCAATGTTAGTCACAGGCAATGAAATACGAAACAGTGAAATAAGTTTGTTAGGAATTTAAATTCACTGGAACTTGCCAAAATTGCAATTTTTGCACTAATTAAATAAGATAATGTTTATGTTGAGTTTTTTTTCTAATTTGAGAATTATGTAATATATTTACAGTACTTGCTTACTTGTACTGACGAAGACAGAATATTGGTATTCCCCTGAAATTCCCTCCGTAGCCGCGCAGCGCTAAATGACGTCATTCGTCTGTTTGCGCCATCAAACGGCCAATGTTCCCCGTGTTAAATCGAAAGGTCGAAGAGTAAACTCAATAAACCCAGAAATACAGCCAAGAGCCACGTGCAATTCCTTGCAAGGCACCAGACACCGGAGAGACTGCCAGTTTAACGCTCTTTCATTTCAAAATGATTTCATAAACATCGATATTGATGCAAAATTTCATATTGAATGTCAATAAAAGGCAACTGTTTATCCCTAAGACATTATAAGATCTTTTTCGATTATCTGAGGGTTGTGCAATCGTGCAAACTCAGCACGACCTGCCATCTATTGCCGCCTCTTCCCAGCTGTCATCGATTGCCGCCCAAAGGACATTTTTTCACATTTCCTCAATTTCTTGATTCCCTAATGGTAGAACTGAAATATGACTTTATAGTCATATAACAAGACTAGTATAGAAGAGTAAAATCTGGTTCTAGAAGCAAATTTTCGTTGAAAACTTTGGAGACTTTTTCAGAAAATGTCAGGAAAAAATGCCTTGTAACAGCCGTTGGGGTGGTCAATAAATTACGTAACGCTCAAGAGGGGGTGGGGATTGAGGCAGCGTTCCGCTGCGTTACATAGGGGTGGGAGTATTAGTTACGTGACATTGATATTCATTTTTTTACGTTTTTCAATATTTGCTGAAATAATATTCAATATTTCAATATTTGCCTTTCTTTGAGACTCGTACTAAAACATTAAAATATTAACTAATTAATTTAATTTAAAGCAATAAATAAATTAAAGTTGTTAGATGTAAATTGTTACAATAAATGATCATATTTTTTCATCTATTTTGTATTGAAACTGTAAGATTGTGAAGAAAGTATTCAAAACCGATATGTGGTATATTCTAGAATCCATTTAAATTTGCGCAGTAGACTCTCGCTTATGCGTCAATCAAGACAGCACATGTGTATAACATGTAATAAAAAAAATATTTCTCGTCTATTCGTCGTTCCTTCACTCACAACTTGTTTCAGTCTTATTGTTAGCTGCAGTCAGCATAGCCAACTAACATCTACTTTAATTATCATTAATTTTAATATTCAACACAAGTAAAATGAATAAAAATTGTTTTTATTGTGCCATAATTTATTTTCATTTTATGAATTTTCCAGGGCGGGGTGAGGAGCGTTAGGTAATTATTTAGGGGGGTTCAAGCTCGCGTTACGGGTGCGTTACAGGGGAAGAGGGGGTACTCAAAATACTCCAAATTTGCGTTACGTAATTTATGGACGGTCCCTAAGTAGCAGCTGGGAAGAGGGTGGTGGCGACCGAAAAGCTATGCCAGACTAAAGAGATTAAGAAACTTAACTACAATGATAAAGCCTGTACCATTCTAGAGCACCACTAATTTCTTTATCGTATACATACATACATACATATTTGTGTAGTAATCGAGTAACCCGCTTCCTTCGTTCCCTCCCTCTCAGTTGGGCCGCTTCCGGCCCATCAATCAAGACAAATGACAAGGCAAATTTCGACGAGTGCCGGTCCCCTAGTGGGAAAAGGATGTGAACTGGTAGGAATGGTGTTTTTTGCGGATCTATCCAGAAGATTCTAAGAAATTCCTCAAAAAACTTGTTTTCTACGTACAATTGTCAATAGTTGCTTTCCATAATGAACTTGAACAAAATCTGACAAGAAACGTGTTTGAAGATGGATTAAAATCAGTCCTGTTCTTGCAAAAGCCAACTTCTGTTCTTGCAAACCACATTTTGATGTACTTGTTTATAAATATTAAACCTACCTACCCATCCACCCACCCACCTCCCCGGTACCCTGCCGCCACAGTTGCACACCAAAACAACTTCCCCCACCTTCCCAGGCAGCCGAGCAATGAACAGAGTAGCCGCTTCTGCACCATGAAGCATCTATAAAGCACCTGCATTCATAAAATATGATGCCCATTTAGTTTTATAGGTGATTTATATTGTGACCATCCGTTTTGCCGAGGTCTCGGAAAACGGAGCACATCAATATTCAAGAATAAGATAAGCTGTTTGAACGCGCGCCAACGCGCATGAATACAATCCGAAAATGGAAACTACGAACTATATCCGTAAGAGAGCGTCTCGGTAGAGTATGCGACACCGGTAGTCGGGAGAAAGAAAGCTTTCTTTTCTGAAGTAACAGCTGGAGAGTGAGGACCTACCGATCACGAGAAGGCGGCACCTCGTACTGCTACGGACTTCAGGACTGCATCTACGATAAAAACTCTTCAAGACATTCGAGGAGGTAATTATCATATTACAATGCATTAAAACAATTCATCAGGAAAAGGATGAAAGTATAAGTGACGCATTTAAAATCTTTGTAAGAGAGAGGAGTGTGAATAGCATGAAACTAACGAGGCCATTCATTTCTTTTCTTTGCAGTTTTTTTTATTTTTATATTTATTCTTCTTATACAATAGACTCAGTTGTCGTATTGTAGATTCTTTTAAATATGGAATTAAAAGCTAGTTACATTATATAAAAGAATACGAAAAGAGTATCAACGGAAAACGAGACGGAGGCCACATCGTGAGTTGAACAACGGTACTGGAAAGGGGCGACCGTGCGGTTCTGCAGAGGGGCGGCTTTGCTCCCGACCGAGCTGCAAGGACAAGGACATCGAGCGATTGGAAGAGTCGACGCTGCAGATTTCTCTACGCCGTGAGAAGACACATTAAGGTCGTGCCAACTTGAACAATTCGTAGATATTAGAAGGAATAATTTGTTTCGGAAAGAAAGTATTAGTACAGGTTCTTTATACCGATATTCTGTGAAAAATAGAATCAATCTTTTCTTTCAAGAAAAACTTAGCTAATTGTAAAGTTGCAACTAGGAAATTTACGACTGGAATGATTAGGCAAAGTTTTAAGTATTCTTTGAAATTGATTTAAATGAGAGAAAGGAAACAGTGTAGTTAATTATTAAGAGTGTAAGTTGTTTTCTTTTTTTCAGCAAGACAAAATTCTTGTATATGTAAAGTGTTTTATGTTCATTTACTGTAACAGCAATTTAATTAGAATATACTTAAGTAAGTGGAAAGTGATTCGACTTGAGTTTCTGTGTAAGTGCATTCAATCCACAACGGCCCACATGACCCTGATCCCCGCTATTCTAATTGTATTTTTTTATTTTGCGCCCACCTTGAAAACCCATTCTGAGCTAGCCGGCTGAGGGGTGGGTCGCAACTGGCGCCCATAAGCGGGGCTCGATTATTGGATGCATTTACCAAAACTCGATTTGAGAAAACTGAGACCAAAATTTGGTGGAACCAAAATTTCTAGTACAATTGAATCACAATTCACTAAGATTGCTGAACAGGTTACAGAGAACAAAAAAGGTGTTGTGTAAAAGTGTGTTTTTTCTGGAGTGTTTTTCAAAAAGGGTATTATATGAAAGTGTTATCTGTTCGAGATAGTGTTTGGTATTTGTGTGTGTAATAATTTGTAAAAAGTGTATTGTGTCTGGGAAAGAGGATTGATTGATTCTAGGCAGTTAATACAGTCAAAATGGCAGATAAATATAACGCGGCTAGGAATTTAACTACCGTTGAAGGATCGTCTGGGGATTCAGATAGCGATAGGGAAGTGGGAGGACAAGCTCAAAGTACCATGATCGCGAAAGAAACGGTAGAAGTAGAACAAGGAACGTCAGGAGAAACTAGCATGACCTCGCCGACGGAATCACAGCAAACGCCAACACGAGATCCGGATGAGGAACAACGAAACCTCGACAGGGCAAATTTAATGATGCAACGATTAATAGGACAAGTCATGCAGCAATTAGATACGAGGTTAGGAATGCAGAATGAAAAGACAGAGGAAAATATAAAGAAATTAGGGACTAACTTAAAAACTAAATTAGAGGAGAATAACTCGGCAATAAATGCTTTAGAAACTAAATTAGAGGAGAACAAGAATGCCTTAGGAACAAAATTAGAAGAAAATAATAGGAAGTTAGAAGAGAATTTAAAAATACAATTCACTGAATTAGCAGAACAGTGGAAGGTCGAATTTAAGAATGAGATTCAACAAGAATTAGGGCAGGAACACGAGAAGTTAGAAGAAAAATTCATGGAACTGGGTCATGAATTAGAAGAGAAGATTGATCAAGTTACGAAAGGATTTGAAAATAGGATCGAAATGCAATCAGATCTTATAACCACCGTGTCCGACAGGCAGACTGAGATAGAACAAGGTGTAGAGAAGTTTCAAAAATTAGTTACTGAACAAGTTAAGGTACAAGCTAGTAAATTAGATAGTGGAATAAAAGCTCTTTCGGAACAAGATGTGGTTCTACAACACCAAATTACAGCATGTACGAATGACGTTGTAGAATTGAAAAATCAAATTGAAAATTTACCATCGAGTGGAGGAAGCCTTCCGCACACGTATTTTTCATTACCGTGTACTCCTAAATTTAGTGCAGCGGGAGATGAAAATCCATGCGTATTTATGAGGCAGGTGGATAATTTCTTTTCTTTAAATTATGTTCAGGACAATAAGAAAACTCACATAGTCTATCAGATGATGCAGGGTAATGCACGAATATGGGCAGATAGTTTAGGAGAATTACCAAAAACTATGACAGAATTTAAAGAAAAATTTTACTAAAGATACTGGAACAATGAAACTCAAATTAATTTCAAAGTTAATGTAATGTATGGTACGTGGAAGAAAGGTACGATGTCCATGCAAGAATATGCAGAGGAGAAGTTAGCTTGTTTCAAATTATGTACTCCGACGATCCCGGATGACGAAATTGTCTGTTTGTTAACACGTCATTTTCCGTCAGCTACACAAAATTTGCTTAAGAATCTCTTGTCAATGTCCACGGAAAAGTTAATAACGCAGCTGGGATTGTATGATGCGACTTTCGTGTACAATGAGAGGTTACAGAGAGCAAGGGCAAATGTTAGTGGGCCGGTAGAAAGCCAAGACAGCAGGCAGCAGCAACATTATGTAAGCAAATCAGAAAAAAGAGGAACTTACAAATCGAAACAGCACGTAGAAGAACAGACCTATGCTAGACAAGATAGGACGCCGTCTAAAGATAGGAATAGAAAAAATTCTATTGATAGAGGAGTTTTCCAAAACAGAAATACTGAACCCAGTACATCTCGCGGACATGAGTCGGAAAATTAGAAGGGTTTGTTTCGACACGCCATCCCGCCGCAAACCTAATAGAAGAATCTAGGGAAGAAGAGGTGGCGATATTATCGATCGAATTAATCTCATTTGATGACGAACCGTGGAACGAAGAAGAACAAAAGCAGATCGGATCCAGGCGACAGTGTCCGAAGCTTAAGGTTAAATGTGAGGGTGTTGATACTAGTGGATACAGGTTGTGCGACCTCCGTCATAGCGGAAAGTTTGTTGAATGAATTGAAAAACCAGGGAGTGGAGGTACCTACATTGCCGCTCGTAAAGTCTTTCTGATAGGTGCGAATCGGAAAAAATCAAAGCCAATAACAAGACAAGTTTATTTGGATATAGAGATAGGCAAGAATAAGTATCAAGTTGTGTGCCTAGTAGCGCCGGAACTTTTATATCCGCTCATACTGGGAATCGATTTAATGAAACAATACGGGGTTGTTATCAACTTAGAAAAAAATACCATGACGTTAAAACCGAATAATCAACAGGATCTCGAATTTGATTCGTTCACATGGAATTATTGGGGGGCGAATTGTTTGGAGGAAGAAGATGTGAAGCTGAAAATTCGTTCGCATGTGCAAGGAAATTCTAATCTTAATGAAAATCAGAAGAAACAATTAATTGAAGTATTACTTAGGAATCAGAAGGTGTTTTGCAAAAACAAGAATCCAGTAAAAGATTTTCAATTCGAAATAGAACTAACAGATAAAACGCCATTCACGGGTTACCAATATGTCATTCCAGAAAAACATAAGGAGGAGGTGGATAAGCTCATTGCTACAATAGTTAAAGATGATATTATCATGAAGTCCAAAACCTCTTATCTAAGTCCGATAGTGCTCGTAGAAAAGAGTAATGGGAAGATAAGGTTGTGTTTAGATGCAAGACGATTGAATCAAGTTACCCTACCGTACAGAGACAGACCGTTGCGTGTAGGGGATTTAACTAATCAATTATCCGGCAACAAGTGGTTGAGTTCAACCGACTTCACTGCATCTTACTGGCAAATAGCGATAGCACCTGAATGTAGACAATATACAGGATTTATTCACCGGGGAATTTCGTATGTTTTCAAAAGAATGCCATTTGGACTCAAGAACAGTGCATCTGCTCTTGTGCAATGTTTAGACAATATCATTGACAGAGAGATGTCTAGCGATGCTTTTATCTATATTGATGACGTGCTCGTGTATTCGAAGACATTTGAAGAACACATGAACAAGATAGATATTTTGCTGAAACGTCTCATTGAAAATAATTTACAGTTGAATTTGGAAAAAAGTAATTTTTGCACTAAACAAGTTAAATTCCTGGGGTATGATTTGACAGTCAACGGAGTCAAGATGAACTTGGAGAAAATGCAAGAAATAGATAAGAGTGCACCGCCTAAAAACACGAAACAACTCAAAAGTTTATTAGGTTGCGTGAACTATTACTCAAGGTTTATTCCGAATTTCGCCATGCACACTGCAATATTTCTTCAGTTGTTGCGAAAGCACACTAGATGGAAGTGGACTGAGCATCATGAAAGAGCTTTCAACAATTTAAAAGCAATGTTTCATGAATCATGTACGATAGCATATCCCGATTTCACTAAGCCATTCATATTGCAGACCGACAGTAGCAATCTTGGAATGGGTGCCATACTATTCCAAGAAATTAATAACCAAGAGAAGATAATAGCAATAGTGAGTCGTGTTTTGAAAGAATGTGAGACTCGTTACACGGCCACAGAGAAGGAAGCGAAAGCTATTGTATGGTCAATACACCGATTGAGAGAGTATCTTGTAGGAAGATCATTCATTATTAGAACGGATCATAAAGCCTTAGTTTTTCTAAAAAGATGTCATCCAAATAACGATCGACTACTAAGGTGGATAATATGGTTACAACAATTTTCTGTCAAGGTAGAATACTGCCCAGGCAGATGTAACTTGTTGCCCGATTTGCTTAGTAGGAAGGTCAATGCCGAACACAATTCAATGCCTAACACTTTGTTCCCGGCTTCTCCAATTCAGTTAAATATAATGAGCATGCCAGGTTTAACTTGGGAAAACATCGCAAGATTTCAAGATGCCGATGCCATAATGGAAAAGATGAAAAGATTTTACAGAGGAGAACTCGAACCTACGGATCCAGATGTACGACGGTGGACGGCTGACCCATTGAAATGGAAATTGGTAGATCAAGTTTTGCTCATAAGGGTGCAACAACAGCCATCGCTTTATCGAATCTGGATACCGCAAGTCTTAACAACCGGGATCATCTGGTTCGTGCATACCTCTTTAGCACATTTTGAGGCCGAAAAAGTAGACCAAGCAATTAAGGAAGTTTGTCATTGGAAAGGGAGAAAAAAACAAGTGGATAACGAGGTTGCCAAATGTGTACTGTGTCAGAAAACCAAGTACCCGAATCGACATTATTCGGGCGCAATGCATGCTATAATACCTTCAAAAGAAAATGAGCTAGTTGCCTTAGACTTATATGGTC
Source organism: Teleogryllus occipitalis (assembly GCA_011170035.1). Lineage (NCBI taxonomy): Eukaryota > Metazoa > Arthropoda > Insecta > Orthoptera > Gryllidae > Teleogryllus > Teleogryllus occipitalis. Next base: position 82,250 of record BLKR01005326.1, read on the forward strand.
CTTTACCGAAGGCCAAATATGGATATAAACATATTTTTGTATGCATCGATGTGTTTTCTAAGTTGACCCAAGTATACCCTGTGAATAGAGCGAACACTAAAAATTGCCTGCACCAACTTAATAAGGTTTTTCAATTTGCTGGTCCATATGCCAAGGTGCTGACAGATCATGGTGCCCAATTCACTAGTGAATCCTGGTTACAGGCCATGCAACATATGAATGTCAAACATATATGTTCCAGCATTAGACCCCCACAGTCAAACCCTTCAGAAAGAGTAATGAAGGAACTGTCGAGGCTATTTCGAGTCTACGTGTCGAGGCAACATAGCGAGTGGTCGCTACTAATTCCAAATATAAATAAATGGTTAAACCAAATCCACCATGAGTCAATTGGAATGACCCCATATGAGGCCCATTTCAAACGAAAACCAGAGCATCCATTACAAACCCTTATGAAACCAGAAATAGAGCACCAAAATCTAGCCAATGAAGAAATACTTAGAAAGCTAAGAAAAGCGGCAGATAAATAAAAATCACAAGCTACCGGAAAAACTTACGAATTCCAAGAAGGGCAGAAGGTATTATTAAGGGTTCCGAAAAGCTCTGATTTGATACATAAGCAGTATCATAAATTTTTTAGATTGTTTGAGGGACCGTACTCAATTGCTCACAAACAAAATCCCAATGTAGCAGTGTTAATAGATGAAAGCGGGAATACAATTGGAAAGTATAATTTCCATAGTTTACGACCTTTTAAAGAATAGAATAAATGTCAAGAGAAAGAATAAAAGAAGAAAGACGAAAGAAGAAGGAGAAGAAGAAAGAAGAAGAAGAAGAAGAAGAAGAAGAAGGAGGAAGAAACAAGATAGCTCGACATTCCAGAATCAAGACAGAAGAAAGGAAGAGCATCAAGTTTGGTTAAAAGATTTTTTCGGCATATGAAATCAAATCCCACAAAATCTTTTTTTTTTCGAAAGAAGGGGTTATGTGACCATCCGTTTTGC